>JAFFST010049669.1:43123-62750 GCA_022414735.1 Noturus placidus
GTCCTTGACTATTGTTTAAATTGGTTTGATGTTCCCGAAACACTTAAGTGTGACAAACATGCAAAGGAAGAGGAAATGAGGAAGGGGGCAAACACTTTTTCACACCACTGTATGTATCCTCACAAGTATCCTGGCTAGCCTTTTCTACTAGGTTAAAGACTAATAAACCAAAGCATGCACATTTTGTTGTGCAAGGGTTCTCCAAATGTTTGATAGGGGAGTCTACATATAGTAATTTCTGTTTTGTTTAATACCTTCTATACATTCTTTAATACTGGTGGGTGGCTGTGGCTCAGGTGGTAGAGCGGGTTGTCCACTAATCGTAGGGTTGGCAGTTCGATTCCCGGCCTGCATGACTCCACATGTCCTTGGGCAAGACACTGAACCCCAAGTTGCTCCCAATGGCAAGTTAGAACTTGCATGGCAGCTCTGCTACCATTGGTGTGTGAGTGTGTGTAATATACTTTATTGTATAATATACTGTATAAGATACTGCTTTTGATTCTCAAATAGCCACAGTAGACCAAATGAAAAGAAAAGAAAAGGGGAAAGGAATATAGGAATAGAAATGAAACGTTGGAAGGTATATTTGAAACAAGAACCTGAAGTTTAATGTGTAGGAGAGAGAATAATGTGAGAGAAAGTGCACATTAAGAAAGAGATAAAGAGAGTGTGACTTCTTAAGAAATATGGTGAGTGATTGTTTTCCTAACTCTACTTCCTTTCCATACATATATCCATACATATATTTCCATACATGATAGTGAATATACAGATGTTGCAATAAAAGCTACCACATGCCTGGATGAGTCAGAAGACACCAGCACGAGTCGATATGGAGATGCCCACCATCATCAGCCTGATCAACCAAAGACCTCTCACCCCACCCTCAAACCCTATCTGTCCTGGCTCAAACCTTCACAAACACTTAGCATCTGCCTGGCCAGGGTGTCTCATCATGTCTCTCTTTGTGTTACTGACACATGTCTGTTCCAGGCCAGAGCACATTCCCCCTCCACCGTCTCTGTCCACTCATGTTGGCACAGCCTGCATCAGCACCCAAACTGCCATCCAGCCCATTGACATTCATCTCAGCCAAAAGGGTTTGTCACACTCAGAGCTAACACTCTCCTGCACAGTACAGCAAAGATGAGATGACACAAACAAGTTACTGCCATGGGAATGAGTAGTGGCCAGTCACTGAGGCCAATGAAATAAGAGATGACTCAAAAATGAGCCAGAACAAATATCACATTTATTTAATCTCATCGAAAAATTTTGTAACTAAATATAACAATTGATTTGACTTTTTGATCAGTTTTACAAAACTGGGAGTCAATTCGTGGGTACTGTAGATGATTGAATAGTTACTTCATTTGTATGAAATAATACAAAATCTGACCATGTTGCCGTCACTTGTTCAAATTCTTATTAATATTGATGAAGAGATATATCAGCATCTGAAGAAAATACCTAAATATTAAACTATGAAACATGTGTTTGAAACTGCTTGCTGCAGTGTTTGAATTACTAAAATATTATCTCTCTCTCTCTCTCTCTCTCTCTCTCTCAGGACTGATAATAGGGATTGTGATGGATGAAGCAGAAGGTACCGCCTGGGTCCAGTGTCATTCTGGTCTCACCCATGTGTGTGCCATAGATGTTTGAAGTATAAAAACTGCTAGCCTGGTGGCTGCGGTCAGCCCAGCAGGACCCTCTGTGCCCCCTTCTGCCTGCTCCCTCCCTCTAGCCCTCTCTGTATCTAATTAAGATCTTAGGCTCATTAGGGCCGGAGAACCCCAGGGTCGCTGACACAAAGCTGATTCCATCTGACGTAATAAGTCAGTGCCAAGGGGACGGACATTAATTTTAATTAACAAAATGTAAGGGTCAGTCGTTGATTTTAGCTAAGAGGGGGAAGATCAAATTAGCTGTGCTGGAGAGAACACCAGCAGGGAAGGCCAGAGGTACTGTCAATTTTCCCAAACTGTGCCCAGTTCCAAAATATGCAATGTATCTTGAGACCCGTTATGTTGTTTCAAAGCTTCCTTTCTTGTTAGTCTCTTTTTCAAGTTTCTCTTAACATAGTGCAGCATAATTTACAAAGTGGAAAAGCTGACTCATTTTTCACCGCATAAATGTTTATCATATATTCAGCACATGTCACTTGCAGCTCCTGTATGTGTGACAGTATGCAAGTCTTTGTGAAGTGGCTGTTGAAGCAGCTGTGTCCCAGCTGTGGCATCTTCTGGTGCCCTGCCACAAGCTGAACTGTGGGATGCCAAATAGCATGCACTGATTACACCACTGTTGTGCTGTCCTCAGTTAGTATGAGCCAGCTGGAGTTGCTGTAGGGGCAGAGACCCCCATTCTATCACCTCATAACTCTCCCCTTAAACATTTTTTTGTTACACAAACCACCTTGACCATTCTCTCTCCATCCTTTCTTTTCAAACCACCAACGCCTACCCCTCCCCCACTTTCTCCTGACCTACTTTTGACCACACTTTTTCTACCCTGACTGGAAGTTAACCCCCAGAGGGAGCACCGTGTCAGCCTTGTAGCATGTCAGTTCCCACACAAAAGGCACCCTTCGTCACTTTATATTTCCCCAGTCTCCCCTCATGTGCCAGGTTTAGTATTGTTTTAATTCCAGGGTCATCCCTCATATGAAGCCTACGTTTCAGGTACTTCTACTTATAAGAGACACATTTTAGCCATTGGTGGCTAGGAATCCAAGAGAGCAAAATTGGTGCAGCTCTCTGGTTTGGAAGGATGGCAATTCTCTTTTCCTTGTCGATTAGAGCAACACTGTCTGTGCACTCAAGTTAGAATAAGCACACTACTCCAAGTGTGTTCAGCTTCCCTGTGATGCTACATAAGTTGCTATTGAAAAAAGATGCAGTGACAGAGCTGAACATTTTGGATGAAATATGGTAGTATTTAGATAGTTTAGAAAAAATACATAAACGTAGTAAATGTTGTAGAATTGAATTGTTAACACATTGTAGTACTGAAAAAAAAGATCAAAACTTCATTAACTCATGCAACATGTTCTACATGTTAGAGAACACCACCACTGATCACATATTATCTGAATAACAAACAGTTTTCAGTACTTTAGTGACACTAGCATGGAATAGTGATGCATGTGGTTCTACTACCAGTGTATGAGGTGTCTCCTCAATGCCAGTAATGGGTTGAGAATAGTCCAACAAACTAATATATCACTGGTCCTGTGGTTAGAAATTGAACACTGATGAAGGGCAATTGACCTACGTTGTGCATGAAAAAGGATAAATTGGAATGGTTTGGATCACCTTTATCGTATGATGAAACATTTCTACCCTGATGAGAGTGCTCTCTTCCAGGATGACAAATTTTAACAACCATAGGAAACCGATGGGAGATTTTAAACCAGTGTGTTAGACAGAACTATCAACCACCAACATCAAAACACCAACTGATGGAAAGGGACCTTGCGCCACGCTGAGTGGGAACTACTAAACGTCGGTCACTAATCGATTGCAGATTGCGTGAGGGAATGTACGCCTTCAGGAGAGAGTTGAGGTAGGAGGGTCTTGTAGGTGAGCATCAAGGCCTTGAATTTGATGCGGGTGGCTACAGGAAGCCAGCGGAGGGAGATGAAGAGGGGTGTGACATGGGTTCTCTTGGGCTGGTTGAAGACGAGGGACACTGCAGCATTCTGAATCATCTGAAGGGGTTTGATGGAGCTGACTGGGATGCCCGAAAATAGTGAGTTGCAGTAGTCCAGCTTTGAGATAACAAGAGCCTGGACTAGTAGCTGTGTGGCCTCTTCGGTGAGGTAGGGTCGGATTTTCTTGATGCTGTACAGGATGAATCTACAGGACCATGCAGTTGTTGAGATGTGGTCTGTAAAGCTCAACCTTTCATCAATAATCACCCCAAGGTTCCTGTCCATCCTGGTTGGCTTGAGTGTGGTTGAGCCGAGCTGTACAGTGAGGTTGTGGTTGATTGAGGGACCGGCTGGGATGACGAGAAACTCAGATTTTGTCAGGTTAAGCTTAAGATGGTGACCGATGGTGACCATTACAGACCGAAGCCTCCCTTATTCAGCTTCCCTGGCATCCTGTCCAACAACGTGTTCACTGTAAACATCTACTACTCACGTTCAAAGCCATTCATAACTTATTCCACATACCACTTACAGTGCCCTCCACTAATATATCCACTAAAAATATCCACTGTATATCTTGCAGCTGTTAAAGAATATGGGCTCAGTCAAGGTCCAACTAATGCCACTGGTTAAATTAATCAATTTATTTTATTAAATTTGTTAATTTATTAAATTAATATAAAATTAAATTAAAATATATAAAATTAACAAAATTATACATTTTTATATATTATAAAAGTAACAAAAGTAATAAAAGCCTGTAACAGCATGTCACCCAAAAATATAATAATTATTATCTCTACTACTATAATTGAGGCATTTATTCAAGCAGTGTAACAAACAGAAACCAGTAAATTTCAGAGAAATATCATATTGGAACGGGATTTGAGCAAACTTTCATTTAGCTATATTTAAAAAATTTATATATATCCTTATTTTAGCTATCTTATATGGTCTATTGGTGAGGTAGCATTAATCACTGTGGGTGGGGGGGATACATTTCATCCCCACCAGTGATAAAAATAATTCAGCAGAAACAGGGGTATATAGACAAGAGAGGGGGAAATCCCCAGTCACCATCCCTCCATCGCACCCTTATTATTATTATTATTATTATTATTATTATTATTATTATTATCCAGTAGAAATTTGTATTTTCCTCTTATAACACACAAAGTTCTACATACTAAGGCCTTTATTTAATCAATTATTTAGATAATGTGTTTGATGCCACTTTAATGTAGACAAAGGATATACATTACGTTATATTTATATTTAAAGGTGCTGAACAGTTTCATGGCACTGTATCAGTTGCAGCCTCTGCAGGAAGGAATGTAAGGCCCTGTGCCACTAAGATTGATAGTGCTGGAACTATCTACTATGAAAGAATTTGCTTAAAGAGGCTTTAAATGCTTGTTTCAACAATAATGTCTCTATTTCTATCCATTGTAAGCATCAGGGTTTGTGAATTGTATGTCTAATAAACACATACAGCTCACAAGTATTCATTACTGCTTCATATACATAATGTTTGCTACATTTAAGGGTTAAAACATCATGGCATGGACAAATATAATATTGTCTATATACTACTGAGTTTTTGTGCAAAATTGTTATTTGTGTAATTATAATTAAGTAATTAATTATGTTTCCCAGCTCAGCACTATCTTATGTACATCATGTATACTATTGTATTGAGCTTTTCAAATATGAGTAACATGTAGGAAGGGATGTGGCTATTTAGATATGTGTAATACATATTGATATGTAATCATAAACTATACCATAAACCGTGTGTGTGTATGTGTGTGTGTGTGTGTGTGTGTGTGTGTGTGTGTGTGTGTGTGTGTGTGTGTGTGTGTGTGTGTGTGTGTGTGAAAGACCTGTCTAAGATGATTACCAGACAAATCTTTGGATTTGGATGATGTTTTTATGGGAGTTCTCTATCTCTCTATTAGCACACAGGTACACGAGAATGAGTACTCAATGGACCAGCACAGAGAAAAACCAGAGCCAACTTAATTTAATGCCTGTGCAGTTAGAGCACGAGTGTAGCAAACTGCTGCTGGACTTCGTGATGTTTTCATGGGGTCCCGACCCTCTTAATTTACAATTGCTGCAAAACAGTCTGTTGGCTGCAAGCAGTTTAACCTCTTGAACTTTGTGTCTTTTTCTCAAAAGATAAGAAAAGATATTCAGCTTTCCATGTGAAAGTATAACAACAAAAAGATTATTGTTATAGGGAAAACATTTAAACATGAAGCACAGTCATACATTATTAAAGTGCAAATGCTGGCATGGCAGTAGACAAAACTCACTTTACGACAGCAATAATAAGAGTGTATGAAGTGAGAGTAATGGAATGGTAGTGAAGTGACACTGAAGGTCTATTTCCTCTGGAGAGGAAAAATGAGAGGAGCCATAATATGGGGGCAATAGGGGACAACAAGTAAGGGCCATGACCCCCTCCTGATGGGGGTGAAAGGAAACACCATGGTGTTGATCTCAAGGAATGCAGCAAGCCATAGGCCTAGCTCTTCTGGCACCACACACAAATACCATGCCCAGCCCTCTTCCTGTCTCTGTCCTGTTTCTTCCTCATTTACCAGATTGCCTATGTCCCCCTGCCAGTAGCAGCCATCCCAGTGAAACAGGAGAGCCCCCATCTCTACTTCCTCTGTTGGGATCAGTTCCCTTAACAACCCTCCCTCTGAAGCATTCCTGCTCTGACGTTGCTGTTGCTGTCCGCCTGTCACAAATGACCGGCCAGAATAGCCGTGTGACGTCTGCTGAGTTACTAGAAAATTGAACTCTCCCAAGAACCCCGGGAACAGAGATACGGAAACAAAATATATCCCTCGCTCTGTGCTTTGACTGCCATGAACAGACCTGCCAGGGTGCACTCACATGGAAACATTGCATGCTGATACACAAAAAACAAAAAACAAGTTGGTGGTACTTCCAGTCAGTAGGAACAGTAAGATCAAAAACATTACAGATAATTGTGAATAAAAAAAGGAAAGATAAAATAGACATTTTTTAAAGCATTCTAGTATCTTTTCTGTTTAGTTCATTATCATAGACTGTCCTATGATATGATATGATTTATTAATCAATTAAAAAATTACTACATTTTTAAAAAAACATCCTTTCATAAGAAACTAATAAGACACTTCAGTGTTTTGTTTAAAGTTTACCAACTGAAATTGCTCCTTTTAATCTGAAATATAATGATTTATATTTTTTTATTAAATCAAAGTAAGTGGTAATATATCAGTGCTAAACGCAGTTTTCTTAACTGTGAAATTACTGACACGTTAAAGACCATTTAAAAATTCTAATGAATGGTCAACTTGGATCAACTTAGAATACAGGTTTGCTAACATAAGGGCATCTATTTTTTTTTTAGAGGTTGACTATGTCTAAGTATATTGATATTTTATCACAATATATCACTAAAGCTTTCTGCTTTTCCGATACCATGTTTCACATGTAAAACTTACCAACATGTCACCTGAACAAGGATTGTTATAGCTGAGTGCATATTTGATCCTTATCTGATTTATTAAATTACAGAAATACAGAACTGGTTAGAAATAGGGTGAAATAGAGAGTTACATAGAGTGACAATGAACACTGAGCAATTATGACTAAATAAAATAAAATTAAAAAACAAAATAATCAGTTTGTGTTGCTATACAAACCTGTTGAACAAACTCACTGTAACAGCATTTTATATTGACAGTATTCTTAGACCTTGAACTATATGTAGTAGTATGAGGATATATTTTTGATGGTGACTAGAAAGCTCTTATATAGGTTGCTTTTGATACAAGTGTCTGCAAAATGCTGACTAGAATGGCTGAAGCAAATGATGCAAAGTGATGATGTCTGTACACAACCGGTTCACAGAAGTAAAATCTGAGGCTAAGAATCTTTCAGCTCCTCAAAAAATCTACTGTCTGAAAGTGTCTGCAGAATTGTGCCACAGTGTCAGCTTTGGTTGAGGCAAGTAATACATGTTGACTGCAGGCCTGCGTGTGTCAGAGGAGGTGTCTACTGGAAAAGTGCCTAAGCCAGAAGATTGACACTCATTAGTGGACTGCTAGAAGCCAGAACCTAGGGATGCATCTTGAAGAAGCCATATCCCACTAAAAATAAATTATTTGAATGATTAAGACTAATAAAGCTGGATGAATTAGAGAAAGGCTTCAGCAAGACCGCTGGGTGGCAAGCTGTTGTCACATGTAACAGCGCTTTAAGCCACCTTGACACCCACCACCCCCAGCTCCTTTGTGCTAGTGCTACCAGCCTCAAGCTGAGGCCTTTCTCACAGCTGTCATTCATAGAAACCACAAGTACATTACGCACGTAGACACACACATAGACACACACACATCAGTGTCTGCTTCATGCCACAGCTTAAAAGCATTATGGGTGAGCAAAGCTTGAGCCTAGAGGAAAACTGAGACATATATACAAACAGCTACACCATGAAGGCAGATCTGCCCTGGCCTTAATTCTTTGAACTTTTCCAATGGTTTGAAAGCCAGAAATGACGCTTGTCTGTCATCACATTTGTTTTCATCTTACAAATAAAGTAAGTCATCCTGTCAATCATTCAGTCAATCGCAAGTTCATTACTCTGAATGTAGAATTAACACTCCAATTAAAAAGAAACTTTGAGGTGAACTCCTGACTTTAAATCTGCCTTATGCTCAAGTCTTTATAATACCATAATACTGATTCCTTTTCTCTATATGACAGTACACTGCAAATATCCGGTGTCACCAAGAAAGAGGACGGGTTTCCTTGTGAGTCTGGTTTCTCTCAAAGTTTTATTCAATGTCTATTGTTAAAACACTATACAAATAGTACCAGTAGCAATAGTAGCAAGTGTAGGAAAGAAAATATGCAACATTACTTGAATGACTACATGCATTTTTATTTCATTTAAACAAATTTATTTTTATTTAACTGAATTAATTGAAAGGTTTTTTTTATTTATTCTCATTTTACATATACATGTGTGCACAGTAATAGGAAACATGCTTGGTCCATTCTTAGGTGTTTATGACAGTTCAAATATTTGCACAATTCACAGTATCACAGTAAAATCTCATTATAAAAGTGAAAAAAGTGGGCAAAAAAATTGTCTTGTATTATGTTGTATTTGTAACAAAGTAGCATTCCAAGCCCTACAATATTCAGCTTGGTTGTGAACTGTGTTTCACGGCATTTAAGTAGATTAATAACATAAATAACATCATTATAATATAAGTAATATGTAAACAAAGGCAAAGTCATTTGCTAGTCAGAAGATAAACTCAGCGGGTATAGAAAATCCATTGCTCGTGTTTGTGTGTGTGTGTGTGTGTGTGTGTGTGTGTGTGTGTGTGTGTGTGTGTGTGTGTGTGTGTGTGTGTGTGCGTGCGTGCGTGCATGTGCGCATGTGCTCATGTGCATGTGTGCATGTGTGCATGTGTGCATGTGTGTGTGTGACCAGCAAGTATGTAAGAAACTTTTCTTGAGTTTTGTTGTTCAGTCAGGCTCAGATGCTTTTAACATTTTACAAATGATAGAGGATTAAATAAACTATAGCTGGAATGTGTTGACTATAAAAGTATGCTATTTGGCTTTTCTTGGGTATCTTTTACTGTAAGTATCTGGGCCAGTACTACTTAAGTTGAATCAAAATGATTCAACCCCCATTGCAAATCTTGTTTATTGTCACAGTTTACAGACTTTCAGCTGTTTGTAATGAACAAATCAAACAAAAGCAATTGAAATAGTTCAACACCATGACTGCTTCAAGTGGTTTCCCCAAATTCAACTGAAAATGCAACTTTTCAAAATTATTCTAAATTATTCAACCTCCTGAAGAGAATCCTTCACAACAGCACACATATGCAAAACAGGTTTTGTCTCAAGCATACCTGATGCAAGTAATCAAGGGCGTCACTGGAACACATGAAATACCTGAACTGGCTAGGGGTTTTGATTTGCAGAGGGGAGCATGGTAGCACAGTGAGTAGTGTTGAATCTGAACTCGAGGTACTCTCAGTGTGAATTGTCATATGTTCTCTTCATACAGTCCCCACTGAAACTATTGGAACAGCAAGGCCAATTCATTTGTTTGTGCAATACAGCAAAGACATTTGGGGTTCAGATCTAAACATGAATATGAGATAAGAGTTTAGGATTTCAGCTTTTATTCCTGGTATTTATATCTAGATTTGTTAAACAACTTAAATCATATATCCTTTTGTATCAGACCACATTGGATCAGACAATTTTATGCAAGCAAATATATAGGAACAGTCATGAGGAAAATGAAAGTAAATAATACTTAATATTAGGTTTCATATCCCTTGCTTGGGGGGAGGGGGGGGGGGTTCCATTCCGTCTGCTCATCAGGAGGTGCTGTTCAATTGTGTTAAGGTCTGGTGATTGACTTGGCAGTCTTAAACCTTCCTCTCTTCGTAATAAAGTCCTTTGTTGAGTAGGCAATATGTTTTGGATCATTATCTTGCTTCATGATAAAGTTCCTCCCAATTAAATGGGATGCATTTCTCTGTATATTGGCAGACAAAATGTTCCTGTCAACTACTGAATTCATTCTGCTGCTACCATCATGAGTTGTATTATCTTTATAATAAAGATTAGTGAGCCTGGTCCAAAAGCAGCAATCCCAAGCTATGACACTACCACCACCATGTTTCACAGATGAGCTTATATGCTTTGGATCAAGAGCAGATCCTTTCTTTCTCCACACTTTGGCCTTTCCATCACTTTGGTCAAGGTTAATCTTAGTTCTTTTGTGGCTCATCTCTGGCATGTGGAGTCATGCGGGCCGGGAATCGAACCTCTAACCTTATGACAACCTCAAACACCTGATCCACAGCCACCTCATGTGTCTATTGTTTGTGTAGTGTCCCTGATTGATTTTCCCTCTTTTCTCAGCTTGAAAATGACTTGCTTTTCTCCCATAGACAACTCTCTGATCTTAATGTTGGCTTTTCCTTTTTAACAACAAATACAGTCTTCACAGGTGAAACTGAAAGCTAAAACCAAGAGTAGATATTCAGAGCTATTTATTGTTTAAACAATCAATCTTACAACACACCCTTTGTGGCAAGAAACACCTGACAGTCACTATGCTCCAATATTTTTGCTCGTCTACAAATTTGGTGGTCTGATACAAAATGTGCTATGTTCTATGTTGGCTAACACATAAACATATGAATACCAGGAAATAAAAACTGAAGTTCTAAATGCTCTTCATATTGTCATCCTTTGATCTCAAACCCAAATGTGTTCATTCTACAGCAAAAAAAAAATTAATTGGCCTTGCTGTCCCAATAGTTTCAGAGAGGACTGTATCTGCATAGGTTTCTTCCAAGAAACCCTTCAAAAACATACTGTTTTTGTATGTTTTTTTAAGGGGTGGCTGTGGCTCAGTAGGTAGAGTGGGTTGTCCACTAATCATAGGGTTGGTGGTTCGATTCTTGGCTTACGTGACTCTACATGCCAAAATTTTCTTGGGCAGGTCACTGAACCCCAAGGTGCTCCTGATGGCAAGTTAGCACCTTGCATGGCAGCTATGCTACCATTGGTATGTGAGTGTGTGTGTGAATGGGTGAATAAGAACCAGTGTAAAGAGCTTTGTATAAAAGCGCTATATAAGTGCACCATTTACCATTTTTCTTGCTCTAGTTCTTCCCTGGCACTGCTCAATATCTTAAATGTCACCCGCATGATCATTAGTGACTTAATACTTTAATGCAATTATATTTGATAGATCATAAAACTGACCTCACGGGATCTTACAGAAAAAATACTGGAAGAAATGTCTGTGGGTAAAATAAGAGGCATGTATCATTACAGGATGTCTTCCCTCTTCTTTAGCCTAGTGCTTTCTTGTGCTGTGTTTTCCCACGGTGGTCCTTCCTGATGAGAGGCTAAATATACTTTCCACCAAGCAGTGGGTGCTTTCATCAGGCTGAGAGTGGCAGGCCAAGCTTCTGTGCCATGACACAGGATTGACCACCAGCATTACTAAACCATCCTGCCATCAGAATTCTGGGACACCTGGAAAATACAGAAAGCTCATTGTAAACTGACAGCAAACTCATCTGTCTTAATGCACAGAAAATTATGTTTCTAGATTTTAGAAAAATGAGAAGGGTTTCCTAATGTTGCCTAATTTACTTGTTATACTTTAGCCAAAACCTGTTCTGAAGTACTTTTTTTGACTTAGTGTACTAAAACGTGCATTTTGAAAGTACCCCCAAGCCTGCACACATCCTCTCCCTTCTCCTGGTAAACCTGTATAATAATAACCATAGACACGGAGAAACCATTAGAAACCATTTGTTTACGGAGCTAAACAGATGAGCTGAGTTCAGTTATACACCTGCATTGAGGAGTTAAATCAGAAGTTGTGCATATCAGTATTCAGACCTCAGACATAACTATAAAAATATGCACTACAAACACATGTTTGCGAATTTTTCTGAATTATCCTCGTCATACAGCCTGCCTCGTCTCACCTTTTCCGTTTCTTTAGGCATTGTGTCTCCTCCCTATTTACTGGGTTTCCCTCCCTCCCCACAAAGTCTGCATGGGAAGAGGTGTTCAAGCTGAATCCTCATAAGAGGGGCATTATCTCACAGATATATGCAACGATTTGGTCTCAGGACGATTCTTACAATATCAAAACCATTAGTGCCTGGGAAGAGGAATTGGGTCTGGAGCTTGAGGATGATTACTGGGGCAGAGTGTTAGATAATATACTGACCACCACCTCCTGTGCTAGACCTAGTTTCATACAATTTAAAGTGGTCTATAGAGCTCACCTCTCTAGGACTAAACTATCTAAAATAGTTGTTGACGTGTTGTTGACCCAATGTTCTTGACGTGTGAAAAATGTAAACTTTCACCCTGTAACCCGAGTCATATGTTTGCACTCTGTCCCAAACTACAGAACTTTTGGAACTCCTTTTTTAGGACTATGTCTGACATTCTTAGAATCAATTTGGAGGTTTGTCCTTTAATTGCCATCTTTAGTTTCCAATCAAATTGTCAGCCTCTGAACCTTAGACAAGCTAGTGTTGTGGCCTTTGCATTGTTGCTTGCTCGGCGCAAAATATTGTTGTCTTGGACCTCTCCGCAACCCCCCTCTATATCAGTCAGGTTTAAAGATCTTATGTTCTTTTTGAAGCTGGAAAAAAATCAAATATAACATCAGAGGGAGCGGAGACTCATTTTTGGGAAAATGACAACCGTTTATTACCTACTTCAAGGATGTACGCACCCTGGAGGTAGATTAAGGAGAGGTGGACGGTCAATACTATTCATCTTACCCCCCTTCCCTTTTTTAAAAAATTTCTGTCTTTTCTTATATTCTGTATGGATTTATGAAAAACAAATCATATATAATTAAATTACAAGTACATGAATCATAAGTAAATGAATCATATGTAAACATTCCTGGGCGGGGTGGAAGGGGCTGTTGTTGGGGTAAAAATGTTGATTCTGTATTGATATATTTTGTTGTACTATTGTACAAAAAGAAATATGCACTACAATGATAGCTGCATGGGAGTTGCGTCTGCCAGGCGGAGTTTGACAAAGACAGAGGTGTGTCTTAGTTATGAGTGAATCTGTTCTTGAACTTAAATTATTTTTTCTTACATGATTAGCAGTATTAACTCCAGCTTAATAGTGCATTGTAGCCAGAATATGCCACACTAAAATTCATGTTTTGGACATTATAAATGCACTCAAAGAAGCTATGGAATGCAACTGGAGGACAATATTAAATAGATAAGTATGACATTATAAGGGCGCACGGTGGCTTAGAGGTTAGCACGTTTGCCTCACACCTCCAGCGCCGATGGTCAATTCCCACTGTGGTCCTGTGTGTGCGGAGTTTGCAATTTCTCCCTGTGCTGTGGGGGTTTCCTCCAGGTACTCCGGTTTCCTTCCCCAGTCCAAAGACATGCATGGTAGGCTGATTGGCATGTCCAAAGTGTCATGTCCAAACCACTCGTACTTAAAGTGTGCTGTAACCATAGCAAGTAAATAATTGAACAAGTTGTCCATGATTTCTGGTGATTTTCAGTCTAGTCAAAGTGTTCTAGAGATCCATCGTGCACATTAAATATACTACTATACCCCTACTTGTTATCTTGGAACATGGTAGGCCTAGTGTTGTATTCTGCTTGGACATGAAGCACAGAAGGTAATCTTACTGTCTGACAATCTGGTTTTACTAAAAATGTATCAAGAGGCAAAGATGTTGGCAAATTTAAAGATTTGCTTTTTACTGTAACTACAATCTGTGCAATTTGTGAACACAATCCCATCAACTTGTACAATGATAAATGAAGCTGAGTGATGCTGTATTTCAGGCTGCCAACAAAGAGACAGAAAGAGTGACAGAATATTGCACTGTCTTTAACTGAATCAGAAATGAGTGGACCCTTAGAAAGCATTAAATAATTTAGACCCTGATGAAAACAAAATATTTCCTGGAAACCCATTCATCCACCCATTTTCCATATCGCTTCTACTACACAGGGTCCTGGGGGAGCCTGGAACCTATTACAGGTGGTTGTGGCTCAGTTGGTAGAGCGGGTTGTCGACTAATCGTAGGGTTGGCGGTTCGATTCCCGGCGTGCATGACTCCACATGCCGAAATGTCCTTGGGCAAGACAATGAACCACAAGTTGCTCCTGATGGCAAGTTAGCACCTTGCATGGCAACTCTGCTACCCTTGGTGTGTGTGAATGGGTGAATGAGATACAGTGTAAAGCGCTATATAAGTGCACCATTTATCATTTCATGGAAACCACTAGGTAAATTCTAATAGGAAGTGAAAAAAATATTTCTAACGTTTTTAGGAAGTGGTTTCTATTCTCCGCTGAGCTCATCACACATTAACTGTTGTGAACCCCTAACCCTAACCTTAGGGAATTGAGAAAAGTGACTAATTTAGATTGAGACTTTTCTTAGTAGGCAGATTCATGAACGTAATTAACTTAAACATTTCCTGTGTTCAGCATGCAGGTACATAACATCTTTTGAAAGCCATGCATCTGGTCAGTATGTTACTGATTTCATTTGCACATCATCTGTTTACTCTCACTTTTCTTATGTGTATTAAAACGGGCTGATATAGCCTTGTAAATCCTTGTAAAAATTGTAGAGTGCATATATAAAGGTAGATTTACACTGGCTTTCACAGTGATTTATGATTGTCATGACTCGCTAACATAGATAAGCCTTGAAACAGGGCCAAGTGCTTTTTCCAGGCCATCGGCCAACAGATATAGACATATACACTCCCCCTCATTCATGACTTCATGCTGAACAGACAGAGAGGGGAAACACAAGTCTGTGCTTTGCTTCATAAGTCTGTGGAGCAGTGGTGGCTCAGTGGTTAAACGCTCTGCGTTACTGATCAGAAGGTCAGGAGTTCATGTCCAAGCAATGCCAAGCTACTACTGTTGGGACCTTGGACCTTAACCCTCAACTGTTCAGTTGTATAAATGAGATAAATGTAAGTCACTCTGGATAAGGCCAAATGCCATACATGTAAATGTAAGATTTGCCTTGGTCTTGCAGCCAGAGAGAAGTATCCTGGAGTAATAGTTGGAATATTATGGCACTTTGCCAAGTCAAGGAAGAGAGAGTTTTGGGGGAATCTTTTGGGCCAATGGAGCAAGCCACAGGAATACAAGTGAGAGCGCAGCTGCCCTGTTCTGTCAAATGCAGGCATGACTCTGTCTGAGTAACTCAGCAAGCACAGCAAAGCATTTAATCTCTGAGACCCTCCCTCCAACAACATGCCACAATTTTACATGGCCACAGCAAGTGCCGCTTATACACCCTCTGCCTCTGCATTCCTGGTGTAGTTTCAATTTTTCTGCGTTAACAGATGCAGCATTGCATCGGGTTTGATGATTTAGCAGTAATTGTGAACATGTTTGGGTGGTCTCTCTTATTGATAGCATTAGTAGCATTAAATGTCATGTACATTTATTACATTTATTCATTTAGCAGACGCTTTTATCCAAAGCGACTTACAAATGAGAGCACATTCACACACCAATGGTAGCAGAGCTGCATGCAAGGTGCTAGCTTGCCATCGGGGGCAACTTAGGGTTCAGTGTCTTGCCCAAGGACACTTCGGCATGGGATCACCCGGGCCGGGATTCGAACCACCAACCCTACGATTAGTGGATTAGTGGACAACCCACTCTACCGACTGAGCCACAGCCGTCATGTCTTCATTTTGGCCATCTGCAGTCTCTCTTGTGTGCCCCTCACCTGTTTATGGGCTGACACATGGTTTAAAAAATCTTCAGAGAATGTTTACCATGCCACTAAACTTCATGAGACTACCATACTAACAGAAGCAAAGTAATTAGAATGTCAAGGGATATTACCATTGTGAAACTGTGTGTTTGTCCTACAGTAATGTTTTCAAATGTGTACGAAACTTGGTTCTCTTTCAGGCAGGCGTCACATAATTTTTATAGTCGTAGTTTTTTAATATTTTTTATAAGTGCGCCAAAAAAAATAGTTGACTCTGTGACTGTTGTGTCAGTCTAAATTTATTGTTAAAATTGACGTTACTGTCAGCACTCTAGTTTAATTGGTGCTTTATATGGTTCTCACTCTACAAAGTGATAAATCATAATTGGAATTACCTCAAGGAGCTCTGGTCTCTGTGCCTCCATGCAGCTCCCAGTAAGTAGGGTTAAAGTCTTCTCTCCAAGAGACTTAGCATTGATTACCAGTTAATTATAAACTAAGGAAGTGGCAGTCCCTTTTTCTGAGGTTGCAGTGGAATACATTTACACTTCGCCAAGTGTTCATGTGATATTGGGTGTGAATTCCACAGAGCACTAAGTGCTACCTTCTCCGCTCCTCTCTCATCAAGTTGACTGTCTCTCACTCACTCTGTTTGTGCGCTCTCTCTCTCTCTCTCTCTCTCTTTTCTTCACTCTTTCTCCAACTCTTAATGCCACTGCCTCTTTTCACAGCCCCAGACAGCGTTCACAGCCCCTGTAGGTGGTGCCTCCCCAAAGCCTACTTTCACACCCGACATGGGGATTCAAATAAACATATGTTGTGTTAATTAGGTCCCCGTGCCTCTGTGTACTCAGACAGGAAGGCCTAGTGCAGGGACTGGATTAGAAAACATATGCTGTGAAGACTGTCTAATCAAAGCTATTTACACAATAATTATGAAGCCTGTCCCACTTCTGGTTCCTCACACACACCAGCTGAATCCAAAAACTCAATGCACTGTGTGACTCCCTGTAACTGTTACCTATCATGGTTTATTTAGGGCGGCTGTGGCTCAGTCGGTAGAGCGGGTTGTCCACTAATCCACCAACCGTGGGGTTGGCGGTTCGAATCCCGGCCCGGGTGATCCCATGCCGAAGTGTCCTTGGGCAAGACACTGAACCTTAAGTTGCCCCCAATGGCAAGCTAGCACCTTGCATGGAAGCTCTGCTACCATTGGTGTGTGAATGTGCTCTCATTAGTAAGTCGCTTGTAAATGTAAAAATGTAAAAAGGATATTTCTGTAAAGCTGCTTTGAGACAATGTACCATTGTAAAAAAGCGCTATACAAATTGATAAATTATTATTATTATTTACAGTTACATCTACAAACAAATCACATGCTAATAAAGTGATTAATTCTCTACTGCCTGTCTAGATTGCATGTGCTGAAATTTATTTGATTTTTCATTTTGACCAAGCATAAAAGCCATCTGAAAAAGTCAAAAGCATGAACATTTTAAGCACACCACACAAGTGCAGTTTGACATGAGTGATGAAGTTCAGTATGGCAGGGCCTATCTCTCTGCGCTGGGGGCCATGCGAACGCCAGCCTCGGTCAGGTTTCAGTGGGGGGTGGGGATAAGGAGTACTTCTACCTTCCTCCATGCATAGTGGACTGAAAGTAGAGAGAGCAAGTCATCCAAATCAGCCGCAGTATGCACTGATGTAATGCAATACATACTGAGGTCTAGAGCATACTCCTTGTAAGCCCAAGTCTAAAAACCTAAATACCGGAAAATGCTTGTAGAAAACATACTGCACAGAATGAGTCAGAAGGTTACCACTCTACCACATAACTAAATGACACATGTGAAACTGGCAAAAACAATCCTATATCTCTTCTGACTTTGTGTTTAAAAGGATTATAAGAGAACCAAAATGACAAAGGACAATTAACAAAAGGACAAAAAATAATGGAACATGGGACATTTAAAAAATGTGATAGCTGGCAAAGTGTAAATAGTCATGTAAATATATCTTCTTTGAAATGTTTACAATGTACATGTTAATGTTGTGATAATTGTGATAACTGATCATTTGATGTAATGAATACCTGACCTTTTGTTGTAATGAATGTAAGAAATTTATTATTAAAGTTAATTTAAAAATGTAAAAACACGTATGACAGGTATATTAACAATGTGCAAATGCATTTGCATTATTTCTTTCTGATTTAATACAGAAAAGATGTCAGAGAAAACATGTCAGGAAGTGGTAGTTCAGTGATTAAGATACATTGGACTACTAATCAGAAAGTCCCAACACCACCAAGCTGTTACTTGAGCAAGGGCCTTAACCCTCAACATCTTACGTGTATAAATGAAACGCTCTGGATAAGGGTGTCTGCCAAACGCTATAAATGTGAACGTCAATAGGCATGAGGCATCCTAATACTGAAGTTGTCATAACATTCATTACGTTTACATTGTAATGCACACAATATACATTGTAAAGTGTTCCCTGGGATTTCATGCTACTGTTATTAGGAACACGTCACTATATAGCCAAGGTGATATAACAGCTTGGATGATCTATTTTACATATTAACAAAACAAAAAGTCTTCCTGACCATAATCTTAATGATTGAGACGTGTTAAAAACAATTATGATTTCAAGAAACTGACTAATTTCTAGTGTAAAATAGAAGATTTATACTGTAATGTATGTTATATAAATTACTTTCTATAATCTAGTGCATTATCATGCTTATGTGCAAATTATTGAATTAAAAAAAAACAGAGTCTAAAGTCTCTTGACTGATATACCAGAAATAGACAATAAAACCGTAGCCTGTTGACAAGTGTGACTATTGAATGTGTGAAACTTTTACATTCGAAACCAGTGAATAAATGTTCTTACCACTGCAGGCTACAGACGAGGATGTCACTGTAAATGTAATACCTGTGTACATGTTATTTGAGAATATGTGAGTGGGCTAACTGTGGACAGAAGGTGAGTTTATCATGGGGACACTGGTGGATTTCCTGCAGCGAGGTGGTGTATCTAAAACCAGAGAGGTGATGTTCAGCCTCGGAGCAATGAGCAGGACGCACGGCTGGCCTGCTCAACCTCACACAGGAAATGATCTGCCCCTGCCGTGGGTGACAACACCAGTGAGTTCAGCATGTGACCTTGCGAGCTCACCTTGCTAGGAGAGATACAAAAAATGAGAATTAGTGCAATGACAGCTTTGAAAGGGAACTGTGTCATACTTGTACTAGGGGGGACTCTTTCGCTCTTCCCGCGCGCGTGTGTGGGGTGGGGTGGTTCGGGGGGTGTGAGAGAGAGAGAGAGAGAGAGAGAGAGAGAGAGAGAGAAAGTAAGTATGTATCTGTGCATACCTGTTTCACTGTACAATAGGTGTCATAATGCTCTTATTAGATTAAATCCCCTTATTATTATTATTATTATTATTATTATTATTATTATTATTATTATTATTATTATTATTATTATTATTTTCTGTTTGGTGTCCGTTTTATTAAGAGTGTATTAAATTAATTGCTAGAAAATAAGTACTATAAAATAGATATAGCTATAGCTATAAAACTGTCTATATATATATATATATATATATATATATATATATATATATATATATATACA
>JAFFST010049669.1:62770-79889 GCA_022414735.1 Noturus placidus
ATATTTTTTTTAAACAGATTTTTTTTAAATAGGCTGGATATGTCCGTAAATAAATATAAATGAATTCACAATAATAGTGAACCCCAAGTGAACTATCTTCATTTTTCATTCTTTAACTTTAACCCTATGTCTTAGAACCTGTTTCAACACAGGCCAGTTTTAATTGTATCATATAGATGTTTATCAAACCTAAACAGGCTGCTACTTTGTGCTAATGCAATGATTTACATCGCATCTTAATCTCAGCTGTGTGTTCATTTCATTTGAGGACAGTGACGGTTTTCCGTTCACGTTGCATGCTCATCATGAGTCGTATTAGTCAGTCGTGCTGATCTCAGAGATGTGAGGTGAAAGTAACTGTGTCTTTATTTCCCGAGAAATGATCCGTAACAGATACTTGAAAACTTAGATGTGTGAATAAAGCCAGCAGTAATACGTGAAGTAATTTCTAAACATGTCATCACGTGTGATAAACCACTGGTAAACTCGTTCATTTCGGACAGGTCCGGTGATCTATTGGAATAAGGGGCGGGATCTCGCTCAAATATCAGCCTATCACCCGTCCTGTCTGAGCTCCAGTCCCCGCCCTTTCAATTACCTCTCACGGAATGTATATCATAGGCTGGGAGACAGGCACCTCTCATTCTGATGTGAAATGAAAAAAAGTGATGCACTGTTATTTCTATTACAGTCATGTACCCAGTACAGTGAAACAAATCCAGAAACACTGATATGTTAGGCATGTCAGACATGAGACGGGTCTTCTTATTGTGGCCGTAAAAGAGACAGGAGCAGTTCTCAGAAGTCGGAAGCTAGTGTTCGAGGGAACCAGAAACCGGTCCATTTTGCTTTTATCTTTGCGTTAAAGGGTTTGGTGGAGCTTGTTTATTTTAGAAGGTAAAGAAAGTGAGTTGTCAACCTTATGTTACTGCACGTGAGCGCGGAGCGAGCCTGCAAATGGGCGGCATAGGCGGCAGCTTCTATATCAACATGCTCAATGGAAGCGACGCGCAAAGTTTGGCCAAAGACGCAGGGACGAGCGGTCACCTGCACCGGAGCAAGGAGCTAGCGGACTTCAAAATGGGCGTTCAAGACGCGAGGCTGTACTATCCAGACTCGGTTCCTAATGGCCAGGACCACTTTCCGCTGCAGTACCACGGCGAGCAGAGCGCTGGAGAACTCGGGGCGCAGGCGGGAAGGCTGTACTCCGCGGCGGCGGCTGTAGCGGCTCCGCTCGGTAACTGTGCGTTCTCCCGCAGCAGCGCGGCTCAGGCTTACTCAGCGGCTGATGGCTATTCACCGGACAGTAAAGACGGCCACTCGGTCAGCGCGGA
The DNA here is from genome assembly GCA_022414735.1 of Noturus placidus. NCBI lineage: Eukaryota > Metazoa > Chordata > Actinopteri > Siluriformes > Ictaluridae > Noturus > Noturus placidus. The sequence goes on from JAFFST010049669.1 coordinate 64,105, forward strand.
CTCGTATCACGCGCACTTTCAGCATGGCTACCCGCGCGCGCCTCTCTATTCCTTACCTGGCCTACAGGTGTGCGGCAAGACGCAGGTGCTTCTCAATAACTACCCGCTGTGGGCCAAGTTTCACAAGTACCAAACCGAGATGATCATCACCAAACAGGGGAGGTAAGTAGGCCATGTGGTAGAACAAGTTTGAGTAGTTTACAAAAGGGAAGTAATCTGAAGATACTTTAGTTGGCAAAAAAGATACACGTGAGTTCAGTCTGTGGAGTAGAGGAGCATGGAGTAATTACATTTGGAAATGAAATGAAAGCAGTGAATGCCAGGACGCTCACTGACAGCTGGAGCATCTCCACAGGACAGCAATACCACTATTATTTGGAAGTCTGTTGAAACGTTTTGTTAGCTGGAGGTAAAGAAACGAGGCTGTAGATACTGCTTAATCTTGATTAAAACCTGTTTTTATTTTTAGTTTTTCTTGTCAATGTCAAGAAATATTCATAATAAGCGGTTCTGTGGTCAGTTATGTTGAGCTTAATTTGGACAGGAGCTTAAAAAATAAACGTCGCATATCTTGGTTTTCTTGCTTCCTTTGAAATGTTAGAGGAGGAAAATGTAAAACAACAAATCCTTAGGTCATGAGAGACAACTGTTTGTCTGAACGCAATATCATGATTTTCTTTCATATATATATATTCCTGTTAAATCTTTATATGCTATTGAGAATTCTTATATCATTTTGCTTAGGTTACTTGAGCTATAATTCTTATTTACTATAATTCTGCAAGTGTTATTGGATATATGTATTATACACTTGCTTAGATAAGGCCCAGCTAGTTAGATAGACAATAATAATAATAATAATAATAATAATAATAATAATAATAATAATAATAAACAAAAAAAAACAACTTACCTGAAAGTCACTTTGTATATTTGACTCGTATATTAACAAATAAGATTTCTGCAAGAAAAAAAAAAAGTCTTCTGTGAAAGTTTTGTCTTCTGTCAAAATGCGGTCTCTCATATTATTAATCAGATATCATTTCTTTAAAGTAGTGCTCTCAGATGTTACAAAAATATAGAACCTAGCAGTAAAATAATCGATACTCATGTGTATTGTTATCCGTAGCAAAATGTCTTAATCACTGTTTAGATGTCATTGCTGCTATATTACAGTGTCAGAGTGAGTTCTTCATATAAAACATATTACTTATATTATTTACGGATTCATTGCTGCAATAAGTGCAGTTTATATGAAAGTATTTAAACACATAGTATTTAATTACTCAATTATTTGTAATCAGTGTATATGAGTACATTTGTCTGTGTTTGAAGGGGGGGTTGCATTAGGGGTATATGAAAATACACACATTTTGATGTAATTTACACTGACCGATGCCTTCTCATCTTGTTGATAATTACATGATTGTCCTGTTCATATAATTGAAGTAATTGATACATCTCCCTTAGACACATACACACACACACACACACACACAACTTGATTAGTCAGTCACTACTGCAACCTTTTTACACGTCATGCAAGAAACACAAAAGAAACAAATATGTTGTAAGTCCCATATCCTTTTAATTGGACAGCAAAGTATTATTCTTAGTTTATGTAGGGGGAGGGGTCAGGGGGGTTGGGGATGGGGAGTTTGGCTTGGGCCCCTGCCCCTTTTCTAAATTATTTAAAAGTGCCCCTCTCAACATTAATTAATAAACAATTATATTATGTAAAAAGCATTTGAATTCAAATTAACATGACAGTGTGCACAAAACAGTAGCAAATTAATCACGAGAAAGTCAGAGAATTTTTCTATTTATTTGTCCAACTTGAGTCTGCAGTCAGATAGTCTATTTGTCATGACGCAATTGCGATGCGTCTTGCTTCAACAGGCAGACAGGTATGCTGAAACCACTAGCTCTTCTGCTAACCTTTCCATAATATTAGCAAAAGCTTTATCACCATGGGTGAAAAAAGGTGAGCTAATATGAGACAGATAGTTGCAAAGAAGGCATCAGATGATTACAAATAGTGATAGGCGGTGTTACACAGTGTTCTGTTCAGCCATATACCGATTACCCTTTCCCCCACAGAATTATTTCTATAAATTTAAATATAAAATTCCATTAGGTTATATTAGTAGTGTCATTCTCATATTGAGTATTGTGCCCACACACAGTCTGTTTACAATGTCTACCAGGGCGATAAGAATATGTAGTTAAATTAAAGTTAGTAAAGTACTTAAAGTTGTAAAATAGGCTCTTTGGTGATATGGCCTTTTTTTTTTACAAAATTTTTTTACAAAAAACTCTCTGCACGTCATTGTTTATTAGAGAAATTATTATTAAGCAAATTCGATCAGCCCCTGTCATCATTTGAATGATGAATTAATGATGAACTATTGAATTAAATGACACTATAAATTGTACATTTGACTTAAATATTTATAGATAAATACTTCTAATAAATAAATCTTCACTGGTTTTTTATGTTCCTGTAACAGCCAAATATAGAGTGGGTGATAAATTTACATAATGGAGTTTTAAACTGAGTCTCTCCATGCCAAGAAGTATTCAAGCTCAATTGATTCTGTTGTGGGGGTGGAATAGTGCGGTGATGTGCTACTGGTGGTTGTAAGGTTTGGCAAGGCTGAAAGACTGATGGCCATACTTCAGTGGAGGTGGCTTTGAAGTGCAGGAAATGAAGAAAGGTGCTTTTTCCCTCTCTTGCACTCTTTCTTCACTCACTCACTCTCTCTCTCTCTCTCTCTCTCTCTCTCTCCTCTGGTCTGTTAGAGTGTGTAGTGAGGCAGGTTTCTTCAGAAGTGAGGTGAGGCACAGTCCGAGATAAGGCTTTGAAATCTTCACTGTAAGGCCAAGAGCCTGAAATGAGAGCAGAGTTTCTTTGGACCTTTTCAAGTTCTCCTCTAAGTCTGACCACATTTTCTCCATGGTACATCTCTGCTATAACACCCACCTCCACTAACATCCACATAACTGATTAAAGATTCTCTATGATGGCTCAAAATTAATTTTCTTTAAAGGACTAAATGATGCATCTGCTTTGAATTTGTCAAAGAAGTGATCATGATATAACAAAAATGGTTTGAATGCTTTGTAGTCTACCAGCCTCCATTACAAATTGTATCTCGAAAATCCAGTTCTAGGGAATGCAAAATATTTAACATGTAAATATGTACACTATTTTTAATTAAACATTTCTTTATTATTTCTTTATATTTAGTTCTCTCATTTTTTTTTAAATCTAATTATTATTTGTCTAATATACCATCTAGCAATATAATTTATACAAGTACTAATCACAAAGACTTGAAATATGTGACCATCATCATGTAAGAAAAAAATGATTTGGCTGGGATATAGTAGCAATATTTAATTTTGTACCATTATATATTTGGTACATTCTACACTCACAGGAGTCAGTGGAAATAAAAGATTATTTCTGCATCAGTGAAATTCATATAGCACAACTGGAAAGTGATTGAATTTGTAATATTTCTGGGCCCATCGTCATGGTATAGTTAATGATTCCTGTGATGTAGTGTTTCGTGATACAGTTTTTACTGTAATTATACAGTTTTACATACAATACCAGAAGTGTGGGTGAATATATTGTATGACATTATGTGTTTTTGGTGTTTGTGTATTCAAACCCACATTTGGAATCGTGTCTTTTTATGAGGTGCAGAAAAACAGTGTGTGTGTGTGTGTGTGTGTGTGTTGCAATGAATTTATTGTGGTCATCATTTGATTTCATTTGTAATATTAAATCGAAGAGGAAGAAAATGAAGAAGAAGAAGAAGAGGAAGAAGAAGATAAGCAGCAGAAACACAATTTTAAGATTCTGATAAAGGTAGTGCTTTGGTATTATGCATTTGCTGGCTCATTAATGACGTATAAATCACTTTATATTATATATTTAATTATTATAAAGGACACAAGGGTGTCATGACTTCTTTAGGAACAATGATAAGCAGTCTGTTTCCTGTACCACTTGTACTCACTTTCTGTGCCCGATGCTGCAAAGGCACGAAGATATTTCTGGCTATATTTGATGTTGGTGTTTGCTCTATGTTTTTTTTTTTTTTTTTTTCTGAACATCACTTCCTGTTCATCTGTTGATGGTAACATGGAGTATGCAGAGTCTTGCAGCAAAGAGCCAGGCCTCAGCAGCAAAGTACATATTAAGTGTCAGACCTGCAAGTTTCTCACTACATAGCAGTTTGTTGCATGGGTCTACAGCTCTAGAAGCATCCAGAAATAGTATATTACTAGATACAGTCAACAAGTGACCGAAGCAATTCAATAAAATCGCATCAAGATCAAAGGGATTGTCTGTTACGAGGGATGGAACTGTGGTTGCTGAGCGCTGTTTTTCAGCAGTCAAAGCTAAACTGGTGTTTATTACAGTGACTCTGCTCTACCAGCAGAGTTTGTTAAGTGGTTTTTAAACTCACCACATAGATATATTCCTAAAAAAAAGCATATGTATATTTATCTACTTTGTACTTAAATCTGTGTTAAAGCAGCACTCATCTAATCGTTCACTTAACCAACTTTAACTTGGATAGGATTGCAGTGTCATTTAATCATATATGCACAAAAATACAGTATAGTACGTCAAAGTCTTAGACACCTGGTTGTGTCCACCTGCAGCTGCGGACTGGCATATATCATCACAAATGAGCACATGTAAGCATGATGACATAAACTGGACCTGAACTCCTGTCCTGGTGAATCAGTGAGTGCACTCAAGGAGAGAGATCTTGTCTGCATTGACTTCCAGTAACACAGCTACACAGTAAATTCCACAGTGTTGAATTTACAGCTACAGTGTTTATTTATGTCCAATTGGACACAAATTAACACTAAAAGAGTTCATTCATCACTCTGGGTGTTTATTCAACACTGGGGGTTTTGTCTGTATCATTTGCCACCTCCCTGCTTTACTATACTTCTCACACATACACCATACACTTCTCTTTTTCTCATACCTTGGTATCAGTGTACTAATCGATTTGCTTCTGCCTTCCTTCTAATACTGCAATTTTGACTGTTATATCTCTTGCATTTTAAAGGAAGTGGAACCATAGTATGTTTTTAATTTTTGAAAGTTTCATTTCACATTGAAGATACATGTACAAGTAAGAACATACCTCTAGCAGACACATAACAGAGTCCTAGACAGCAGAAAAGACATATCTTTGTTTGGTAACCACCTACTAGCCGAGTACCGGCTGTCATTCAGTCAACGAGTCACCAAGTTTCCACTGGTTAACAATTTCTGTCATAGTAAACCTGAGCCTCCTACTTATGCAAATCACACTCTCTGTGGTAAACCTTTAAGTTTCCCCTTCACCAAGTACTGATTTCTTATAAATCGTCTCTTTTAGATAAGTATGCCCATGAAAGCTAGTCAGGGAAGAGAAGTGGCGCACTCTGGTTATAAATCAGAACAAGCAGAGAGAGTGTAAAGTGGTAAAAACAGAATCCTGCAGCTGGTTTCTGTTTTCATTTACAGTATATTGAGATGAAGCTGCTAATGAAGAAGAAATTAATCATCTATTCTTTATGTTTTCATACTACATATTTATCAGAATGATGACTGTTAATTGCTTGTATGTGGACAGGATGTTCAGTCATATGATCCTACATAATGAGCAGATGAGCAGACTACTAAAAATCAACCATAATGAGTAGACGATATATTGTATGGAATTGTAATTTCAATTGAATTCATCAATTGCGTGGAATCTATGTAACAGCTATAACCTCATAACTTTGAGCTTGATAGTTGACAGAAGAATCAGAAAGAACTAAAATGTGTGTTTGAGCAGCAAAGCATTAATGACTGTGCACTAGCTTCATGGTGTGAGATTCATGAAGCATAACACTTGTTTATCCTTTCTTGGTTTCTGTATCCGTTTCTCTGAACAGGAGGATGTTCCCTTTTCTCAGTTTTAATATCAGTGCTCTGGACCCCTCGGCTCACTACAACGTGTATGTTGATGTGGTTCTGGCTGACCAGCACCACTGGAGGTACCAGGGAGGCAAGTGGGTGCAGTGTGGCAAAGCAGAGGGCAACATGCCAGGTATAATCATTAGCCAGTAATTGAACACTTGCTTTCGCTCAGTGTGTGCTTTTTCTTTAAGTAGAGCATTTTATCTGTATTGTGGTTTTTGCATTGTGTATCAGTGTGCATTGGAAGGAAAAAAAAATTCTGCTTCTCAGTTATGTCTTTTTGTGGCCATGAGAAGAATATATCTGGTGTCACTGTACACCACAACCTAAGAAACCCATGCATGCACACCTGCTACTATGACTGTGAACTGCAGCAGTTTGGCATCACCAACTGCAATCTCATTCTGCATTAAATTGAAAATGGCAATCAAAGCCAGGTTTTAAAATGCTATAAACGTCACATAAATTCACCAAGATGTTATACAATAATGAAACACAGTTGTAAATAGTATATCATACTATTTTTTTCAGGAAACAGGATGTATATGCATCCTGACTCTCCTAACACAGGGAATCACTGGATGAGGCAGGAGGTCTCATTTGGCAAGCTGAAACTCACCAACAATAAGGGCGGCTCCAACAACATGTCACAGGTATCACTGAGAATAAACATTTGTTGCCGTGTATGTGATTGTTTGTGGTCAGTGGTGTCTTTATTTATTTCCTCCTCTCAACCCATCTGTCTATGTCTACTAATATCTCATGTGAAATCTCATGTGTGCCACACAGATGATAGTGCTGCAGTCTCTTCACAAGTACCAGCCATGCTTGCATATCATGGAGGTGAAGGAGGATGGAACAGAAGATCCCTTCCACAGTTGTAAGGCGCAAACCTTCATCTTCCCCGAGACCCAGTTCATTGCAGTCACTGCCTACCAAAATGCAGATGTGAGTCACCCCTCCTCCTCCAGCTCATACCTACAATATAACCACCAATGAAACAAAACAGCTGTAGGGAAACTGACAAGCTGTGCTGTAATGAATTAACATTATAATGAATATATACAAAGCTTCATATAGCTGATATTCTGATACCTTTAGAAGAAGTTTGTAGTTTACACTTTAATCACTTATTTTCTGACTATTAACTCTGTGCGCCCTTTTCTTGTCACACACTGCCCTCCTCCTCCTCTCTTGATATCCTGACCATACATCTGTCATGGCTCCTGCTCCTGCCATTTCTTCCACAGATCACTCAGCTGAAAATAGACCATAACCCTTTTGCAAAAGGTTTCCGAGACAATTATGACACGTAAGTAAACCTAAAACAATACTATTCCCTTTACTTATCTTATGATACTATTAATACTTCTACACCCTCGCATTTTAACAGGCGATCCACTTTAAAATATATGTAAAGTAAAATACTACTCAATCTCTTAAGGAAAACTAAACCCAAATGCTCTATTCAGATCTTATCAAAGTTTTATGGCTTACGCTGTACCCCTCAGCCCTGAGAGATTTGTATTTAACACCTCTAGAGGGGTTTTGTCAGTTGGTTTTGACCTTGATGTTCCCCTACAGACTGTATGCCCCGCCTGACTCGGATCGTATCACCCCCTCCCCCACTGAGGGTCAGCAGCTGATGGCAGCCAGCTGCTATCCCCGCCAACCCTACCTGGCCGAGCAGTATATGAGTCCACTGCAGCACAGCCGCTTCTACAGCTGCGAGCCTGTCAGCATGGCACAGGCGTGCCCCAAAGACCCAAGTGGAAGTCACCATGGGCGCTGGTACCTCCCTGGGCAGCAGGGCACACCCTCCAACCTACTGGACTTCACCTCTTACGAGGGTGACTATACAGCCAACAGCCTTTACAAGCCCTTCACTTTACAGACATCACCCCACCACCCACTGAGCTACTATCCTGAGATCCCCTTTACTTCTGGGCCAATATCAAATGCTAGCCCTGCCACATGGAGCACAGCAAGACCTTCACCACAGTACCTCAGTCACTCCCACCCTGGGAAAGCCACATCTAGCCTGAGTTGGTTCCGCCCCATGTCTTCTCCAGCCATGTCATCCTCTCCTCCAGCAATAAATTCCCGCCTTCACAATTCTCCTTCAATCCTTGAGTCCTTGAGGCTGCCGGTGCTACAAGATAAGCCAAAAGAGGTGGTGGAGGACACGTGGATGGAGACCCCCTCTGTCAAATCAGTAGACTCGGTCGACTCTGGTCTTTTCGAGGGTGCAGAAAGCAAGAAAAGACGAGTGTCACCTTATGCCTCCAGCACTGAGAACTCTCCTCCCATTCGCAGTGAAGCCTGTGAGAAGGACAACAGCAGCGATGCAGGGTACTATGGCTTCTACAGTCACTGAGAGCCATCGTCTTTGAGTTAATGTTGCACTCCTGCTGTGTCCCACCCACAGAGCTGCACTGCCTTTGGGGACAAAGCCCAGTAGGGAGTCTAGAGGAGGGACAACAGAGGCCAGTAACAGCTAACACAGAACTCTGAATCATTTTTCCTTCATAGCCCTGGTGCTATTTGCTTTTTATCGCTACAGTGTTCTTGCTGGCCCTCTCATGTTTGGTGTGCTTCTTCCCCATGATAGCGCTTCTTACCATATATGGGTAAGGTCAGGTGGAGGCACTCCAGTCATCTTGAATGTCACTGTCATGGTGAGGACTGGCGAGTCAAGATGATGTGACTGGGCTGAAACACTGGCCTGGAGATATATGCATGCACACACAGACCTGGTTGAATTCCAGATGTAACTGTTTAACATTTAAAGAAGTCTGCACACCTGCTGACACTCCCATCAAGGACCTGTCCAGTCTCCCAGTTCCCTCCCAGTTCCCTCCCACACACAGCCACACACACAAACACACACAAACACACACACATTGTTCGCAAGAATATAGCTGTCTTGAGTCTACATCATATTTTATGATTCCAGTTCATTCACATTTTCACTACTCCAAATGAGCCATGAGTGTGCAATGAAATCAGATGATGTAAGTGAGAAGTGCTATTAAAGGAAACAAAGAAAAAAATCTGCATGGAGAGGTCAGAATGTGTTCCACTCATCCTGTCAGCTGTCTTCCTATCAGCATCTCATTCTCTCTACTAAATCGCCCTCACAAGATCAGGGGCTGGCTCTAATGTCATCTTGTAACATATGCCTCAATACCATTGTACATTTATGAAGTAAATGTGAATGTTGTGCTTCAAGCTTTGCTGAACTTTGGATTCATACATGATGAGTTGCGGAACAAATCAGGTGTTACTGTATTTACGCGGTCAACACAAACACAGCAATGTCAGTCTGATTAGCGTCAAAAGAACATTCTTAACCCAACATCAGCAAGTCTCGCAAATAGGACAAGAAAGACAACATGCAGATAGACAGGGTGGGAAAACAGACACCTGGAAGGTGCACTGTGGTGACTGGACATCATAATCAGACAACAGCATACACACCACAGTCCTCAATGACACAGAGGAAGAACGAGACCTCAGTCTCACCTTATCAGGGCCTGCAGACCTCCAAAGGTGAGAATGAACTTCGACAGCTCAGTGGGCAACAGCCATAAGAATGTTAACACACTGACTGTGGAGGCAAACGCACAATATAGGACAAGGTTCACCTTTCAGAATTTAGAAACATTTCAGTGGTCATCAACTATTGTGATTTTTCAGTGAACCAATATATTACAATACTTCCCACAACAACATATTTTACAGTAAGACATAATGGTCCAGTTAACAGTATATGCACATGCACACATAGAGGGTTGATGAGTATTATTATTATTTTTTTTTATTTATATCTTCTTTGACCAAATGAAAATTACTAACAATTCTGTAATAAGACTGCACTTACTTAGTATGTACATTGTTAAAAATAGAAATGCTTACAATATGACGTTTTATGAAATTGTTGTTTTATTCTGTACTGTCAGTATTTTATAGAGCTTCCCAAAAAACTGTATAGTGGAATATCAAAGCTTGTATGCGGACTTTCAAACCAGTAAGTTTGGATTTGCTTACCCTAATGTGAGAGCAATGTATTTATTTCAGTACTAAACCAAATTACATATTAGCAATACAATGAAGAAGACAATCGCAGTGAGATATTTCATATTGCTACTGCTCTGTTATAAATATATTGATATTACTCAGGTCAAACATGTGCCGATGAATATTCAGCTCCATTTGTGTAATGGAGATGTGGAAAGTTAATACTGATTGAAAATAACAGGGTTTTGTTTATTATTTCCTGGTTCAAAGTAGTAAGGTGCAAACAATTGATAGGTATGAGCTTAACTGGATGTTACTTTTGGTAAACTGTTTCTAATTTCAAGTGCAATTTAAAAAAGTGTTCATATTTAATTTAAGAGGACTGTAATTATAATTTTTTTTGTACAATTAACTCATTCTTGAACAATTCTTGAATATTCAATTCTTGAATATTCTATGATCACTGAGAACACAGGTGTACAGTATTGTTAGGATATGTTTTAGGTGACCCCTAGTGGACTATCTCCCTATTCAGATATAATAATTATAGCCATTATTTATCAAAGTTACAAAAAAAATGGGTGCAAATTGGCCACACAGAATGAAATATGAAGGAATCTGCATCTGATTTAGGAAACTGCCATGCAACATCAAAATGAATGGTTAGGCTCAAGTAATGAATCAGTTTTGGTGGTGTGGACACACTAGTACCTTATTTACATGTTATATGCATACAGCATGCCCAAGTTTACCCTGAAATACATTTGTGTACAGATCCAACTTTGATGAATAATGCCACATGTAGGAGGGAATGCCACAAGCTTTCCCCTCTCCAAAACTTTATTATGGACTAGCAGTGCTATTATCAGATTGTCTTTAAGGTATATTTATATGATGTTCCACTGAACCACGAGTTTAACAATCTTCTCTGTAAATGAAAAACATACTCTGTAATATGAAGATTTAATTTTCTCCAATGTCACCTGAAAGCCAAGGTTAATAAATAACAGGAACCCTCCGCCAAATAATGCAGAAAAAAAACTTGATATGTTCTAAATGTAATAAAACACATCATTTTTAAAATGAATCTTTTATTTGTTACACTGTTAGAATTGGCTAACATTTAATGTTAAAATGTAAAAGTTCTCATTAAATAATGTTCTTTAATCATTGTAGAGTTTCACTGTACACACTGGTTATGCAAAGTATAACAAGGCTTTGAGGAACAGGAAGTGCTTTTTCTAATCCCATTTAGAATAAATCCTATTACAGGAAACCTCTCCGGAGTGATGACTTTGGAAAAAAAAAACACAAAAAATCCATACACATGAAAGAGAATACATTTGTTTAATAAATCCCCCAAAACAGTAGATCAATCCTGCAGTTCAACAACCCTCTTTATATTATAAGTAAATACTTCCCATGTCTTATCAAGAGCAGCATGTGCATAAACTAATAAGAAATATGTCCCTTGAAAACAAATGTATGACCCTGTCACACAACCCAGTCCCATTTTTTGTTATTGTACTGCCAGAGTACTATAAAAAAGCTGTGTGCTCCAAAATCTCTTTTCACTCCTCTTTTCAGTAACATGGGTAAATGACTAGTTATGCAATTAAATGGCCTTCCCCATTAAGAATTTTTTTTAATGTGCCTAATATGCATCAGTTAGAGCTTAAGCTAGAAGTGTGCACCAGGACTGGGATCCCATGGGACCCAACAAATACAGCCAGTTTTACTCATGCAGGAGAGAGTGGCTCATCTTTGTTGATGATCCTGATCAGGGTCCCCTGTAGTTTAAATTAGACATTTGTTTATAATTTGGGAAATAGGACAAACTGAGTTCATTAGAACATATCACAGGCAGGTATAAACAAAAATAATAACTGAAGAAATGGATGGGATTTGGTCAGAATTCCAACGGGAGTGGGTGGAAGTAAGATTACAAAAACAGACCCACACAAACCTCTTGCTTCATCTACAAAATATCATATATTTTTTGCTACAACCCACATGGTGTTGATGAAATGAACAGAACACAATGGTCTTCTCAAGTTTATGTGTCCTGTTTACATAGCAATCATTTTGAGGAAGATAGTAAATGCAGAGATGGATTAACTTCCTAGATATATATTGGTTTAATTGTCAGACCATCACAGAAGTAAAAGCCTGAATACTTCAGGGGAAAAGAGAAAAGCTTGGTCTTTGGTTAAGAGCTTTGTCCTTGCCCAGTCTGTATGGGCAGTTCATCTGTGCTCTACAATTTGCTTTGTGTTCAAGTCCATGTACTTTAAGAAATATGTAAGAAAGTTTTACAGTTCAGAGTTTCAAACTCTCCTGAGACTTCACCATAATTCCAAGTTTTTCAAGTTTGTGAATCCAGGATTCTCTCTGAGCTTCCAGTAAGTTCCATTAGTGAGCCACACTTCTCTACCAGCTGCATCAACCGATTTCCTTCATAAGACAAAGGAAAGGACATACTCAACAACCAAAAATCCAAAAATCATTTTGGATATTCTGATCACTGCTCTTACCTGAAAAAACGAGGGATGTGCTGCTCTCCTCTCTTTGCCAAAGTCTTCCTCCGCTCTCTCTGTTTTTCTTCCACTTCATCTTTCTTTTTGTCTGCCTCCTCCACGCTGCCTTCCTCCAACATCCTGGCAACAGTGATGAGGTATAGCATATGTACATACAACCAACCTAAAAAGCATTACTCTCTTCTATACAGAGGTTTCTAGAAGAAGCAGGCAATAAGTTAGTATCATATTCCGCTAGATATCCAGCTGTAAGCTTATAGACTCACCTTTGGTCTGGACGCAGGCGTGTATCTGTTGGGGGCAGCAAAGGTTCAAGTTCAGGCATCATCTCATTCATTTCCATTGCAAAGTTGGAGAATCCATAGTACAAGACATAGTCCTTAGGCTGAGGATCTGCAGGATAGCATAGATATAGTGATAAATGTGTCATGTGTATGGCAAAAGTTTCAAAATAATCAGTGCAAGGATTAATTGAGAAATGGATCTATCACGTATAAAAAGAGCTACTCAAATGTATATGTCAGATCAATTCATCAAGATTCAAGGGCCTGATATCATGGTCTTTGTCTAGGTTTGCAGTGGTGTGACCTTGTGGTTATGGCTTTGAAATAACATTGAGAAATTTTCTCAGTGGTATTGTTATCAGTGACCTGCAAAAATCAATATTATAATAGTTTCTTTGATGCCCCCCTGAAAATTTGTTTTGTATTTTACCAAAAATACTGTTTACTTTTCAGTCCAATTTTACATGGTGTTTACATGGAGTTTACATTTTGAACATATATTTTATTTTATTTATAGTTGCCAGCTGTAGCTCAGGTGGTAGAGCGGGTTGCCCACTAATCGTAGGGTTGGCGGTTCGATTCCCAGCCCACATGATTCCACATGCCGAAGTGTCCCTGGGCAAGACACTGAACCCCAAGGTGCTCCCGATGGCAAGTTGGCAGCTCTGCTACCATTGGTGTGTGTGTGTGTGTGTGTGTGTGTGTGTGTGTGAGAATGTGTGAATGAGACACAGTGTTTGGAACCGCTAAGGTTAAAAAAGCACTATATAAGTGCAGACCATTTACCATATATATTTTAGCTTGACTATATAGCATATAATCTAGACATGTAGTATGTGATATACAAAGTGCAGCAACTATCACTTATTTATTTAAAGGAAACATAAATAAAATGTATTTATTTAGAATTGTATCTTTATCGGACTTTTAAAGAAAGTTTCAATTTAGTATTCAATAAGGATACTTAAGAATAATTGCTTAAGAAATACATTTCTACAATACATTATGGTCTATAATACATTGCTTATAAACAAAATATCTATATTAACTATACAAACTTACATGGCTTCCAAATACATTGTGGATTGGGTAGTGTATCACAAAATATCCCCTCATGCCAGAATCCTCCGAATCGGTGTACTACTTTACCACACTGGTCTATGACTTGGCCTTGAACCTCATTTTTATTTGCATCTGTGCCCCAGTAGCGAGACTGACAGAGAGACAGAGAGAAAAAGGATTCATATGATCAACTAATTATAAAGTAATTGCTTTTTTTCAGCATAGTGATCAAAACGCTGGATTCAAAAACTACTCTCACCTTAACAAACGTGATCTTACAGGTACAGACTGAGCTGTTCAGGTTGCGGATAGTTGCCTCTCCATAGTGCTCTAGGTAGCGCTGCTGACTCAGGACATTGTGAATGCATGTCACCACCTTATTCCATTCATAGTGGTCTCCATACCTAAACACACATCAATGCTCAGACTCCTTCCGCCTGTTTAAAATACTCACATAATCCATTTGAAAGGAAATAGGGATATCACCTTGATAGAGTCACATTCACCATTCCAGCTGGCATTATCTCCAAAGACTTTCCCCAGAATTTATTCTTCCATCGCTGATCTGCACACAAAAAAATTATTAAAAAGTGTTGTTAATTCCTGATCCAGAATGCATATTTTATTTTAATGTAAATTGGTAATTCTGTTATGAGGGCTCACCCTGCCAAAAGCAGAAATTGTCAGAGACAGCATGGCAAGCAGAGATGGGTGGGTGATGACAAACCTGAAGACAGAATGGCACTGAATGAGAGAGCCTTTTAAAAGATTTTTCTGACTTGAGCTCAGTTTAAAGTCACCTACCTGTTCACTAATATATTGGAAACCTCTCTCCTCCCTTACACACTCAAATGTCTCACCCAGAACTGGGTTAAAGGGCTTATAACGGTTACGATACTGAGCTGTAGAATAGCCGGAGATAGCAAAGGCAGCAATGTACACCTATACATAAACAAGACAACATTACTAGACATTTAACAGATTTTTAAGAGCATATAGATTTAACTATCTAATATTTTGCATGTTTTTAAAGGAATACTTATGCATAATTAAAATTAATCTCTATTTACTGCATCTGCATCTGTGTAATTATCATGAACTGTAAATGCAACCTGTTTAATACTAGTTCAATTATAATGGATATATACGAGCTGTTGTTGGGGCAGTCAAAAAAAACAGTGCGAAGCATATTTTTATATTTTCATGAATTCTTTATACAAAGGCACTTGTGAAATCAACTCTAAACGTGTATGATTCATATTTTATTAGAGAGCTAGTTTATTATAGAGGAGAACATGTGGTTTTCCTCTGTGTGTAGATCAAAGTAATCATGTAAGTACCTCAGCCTGATTGCACCTGGTTACCACGAAATCTTAGAGATTTAAATATTCAGAATTAATTTTGAATAATCAATTGTTCAAACCTTCAAAATATGTGTCATGTATGTATATACAGTGGTGTGAAAAAGTGTTTGCCCCCTTACTCATTTCCTGTTCCTTTGCATGTTTGTCACACTTAAGTGTTTCGGAACATCAAACCAATTTAAACAATAGTCAAGGACAACACAAGTAAACACAAAATGCAATTTGTAAATGAAGGTGTATATTATTAAAGGTGAAAAAAAATCCAAACCATCATGGCCCTGTGTGAAAAAGTGATTGCCCCCCTAAACCTAATAACTGGTTGGGCCACCCTTAGCAGCAACAACTGCAACCAAGCGTTTGCGATAACGTGCAATGAGGCTTTTACAGCGTCCTGGAGGAATTTTGTCCCACTCATCTTTGCAGAATTGTCCTAATTCAGTTACATTAGAGGGTTTTCGAGCATGAACGGCCTTTTTAAGGTCATACCACAACATCTCAATAGGATTCAGGTCAGGACTTTGGCTAGGCC
>JAFFST010049669.1:80844-92845 GCA_022414735.1 Noturus placidus
ATATATATATATATATATATAAAAACATAGCACTTAGAACTTTTTATTAGTCAACTCATTAACTCTGAATATGAATCAGTACCATTCTCTGGTAGGGGTCATCAGTGCAGTTGGCAGTGTCCAGTAACTCTGAGTACTCCAGTTCCTCACAGAGCCTCTGGAGTAGATTGACAGGCTCATTCAGGGCTGCAGGCATGGATACACGTGACAGGTCCTTCCCGATGTTGTTATAAAGGATGGATATAAGGCCTACGTGACTGTTATCAGGGCAAACTGCTGGCAGTTTGGTGCGGTGGCCAGTGCTCCCTAAATTCCAACTGGGATTTGCTGATGCTTTGGAAAGACTGGCACGGTACTTACGTGTTGCTGTTACTGCAGGTTATATGAGTGGGGAAAAGATATAATACAATAATCTGATCCATATAATCTTTCTGGCAAATAAACTATATTTTTTGAATATTGATACCAACCATGGTCTTCCTCAGGCTCTGAATTACTGGAGGCATCACTCACACCTGATTCATCTGATGCCTCAGAGAAACTTCCACAAATCTCATCATGTGCATCAAAAAACTCCGCCACTGAGTCTGCCACCGAGGAACGGCATATTGATTCAGACTAAAGAGCAGGAACAAGAAATGTACTGAATCAAAGTGCATGTCACAACTGGATGGAGAAGTGTTAAATGCTGAAGAGTGTTTAACTGATCAAGCCAATGAAACCCAGGCACATGCAAGAAACTGTAGAGAGAGTGGTGAGAAGTGAAGCATAAGAAAAAAAGAAATTGGAAATTAGCTAGTTGGTACTGTAAGCTTCAGCATGTGGAGGAACACACCTTTCTTAGGGTCACAGTGTGGTAGGATTCCTCAGAGGAGTCCGAGCACTCTGACCTTGTGTGGATTTGTGTTTGCCTGGACTTCACATCTAACTGAACATATACACATACGTATACCTCTACACAATGGTGACTGTATATCCTGCACTTTGTTACATAAACAGAATACAGCAAAAACAGTGTGTCTTTAAAGTAAAATAGAATTCATCAGTGGTTAATTTTCAAGCAGTCAAAACAAATTTGATGGCACTATGAACATGTGACAGGCAATCTTACCTCAGTCAGGGTGCTACATATGTCATTAATTTGAGCAGAAGTGTTCTGGCGAAGCTCGTTGCTAGACCAGGTTTCTTGTAGCTGCTGGCGCTCCTGAAACAGAGCCTCATGCACGGACCTCAGAGAGGCATGCACTTGTTGGGGCAAGAAGACAAACTATCAGTTTTGAAGTTACATAATGTTCTTCAAGTCAATATCATTAAATGTTTCCAAGTTATGAGATCCTTTCCAGCTGAAGAAAAAAAACGTGATTTTGTTGATATCTGTTCCTCACCTCTTTGGGACACAGAACATATGTCCTGGTAGAGCTTTCTGCTTTCAGGGGAGCTAGAGGAGGCTGAAGGAGTAAGCTGGGTATAGACGTAGTCAGGGATGGAGGGCACTGATGCACCCAGGTGGGACGATGAGAACTGAAGAAAATAAGAAAGCACAAAAAACAAAGGTAAAGCATATTAGTCCAATTGTCAGGGAAAGATGCATCTTATGAACAATTATTGTCAATTACTTTTCTTCTTAGTGTCTCAGAGGAAGATATTGTGATATAGTGAAATTTACAAAACTATATTGTAAAATCCATGCAAAAGTCATAGGCTGAAAAATTACACCAGGGACTTTTTATCCATACAAAGTTGTAGAGTGTGGAGGTGGGGTTGGGGGTGTCGAGATTTGTGTAGTGGAAAGTAAAAAACATTGACGCATTGAGTAGCTGTTTTAAACCTCACTTAAAAAAAGTCCTGTTGACTCACCGATTTAGTAATCCTGTGAAGTGGCTTAATGTAAAAAAAAATAAAGTAATTCGTTAAATTATTGACAGTTCTACACTGACAACACAAATAAAAATTATTATATTGTGGTTATAAAGATTGAAATTAAACTGCATGGAGAATGTCTATTTCAGTAAAAAAAAAAATAATAATAATAATAAATCACTGCTTCACTAAAATACTAAATAAGCATAGGTGGATGGGAGGAATTACTATTGATTCCCAAAATAAGACATGATTCTTCAATCAGACAGCTTTTAAAACATCTGGCTCACCACTCCGAGTGCATGAGTGTGACCCCATAGCCTGCCAGATTTCCTCTTGGGCTTCTCAAGTGAAAGATTCTGTGACATAAACATAAAACACATATCAAACATCTGCTCTGTAGCCTTTTTTTAAGAATAATAGTCACATGACTGTGGAAAGACCTTCTCACCTGCATGCTGATGATCCTCTTTAGTTCTCCATTACTAACAGCCTTGTCTAACTCCAGAGTGTGAAACTTCTGGACCAACCGATTTAAATCATTCAGGTCTATTTGACAGCGGTTCAGTTCTGGACAGGAATACAGACACACATAGCTAAAACCCAGAACATATCATCTTATGGAAAGGGCTCATATCTTCTTAAATTCCAGTAACCACAACTCTGCAGAAGCATTTGATCAATATGTTATATGCTGTAAGCTTAAAGACAAGTTTTTCATGATTAAGTGTGCTTGTGTTTAAATATTCCTTATTCATTATATGCACTTAAATAGGCAGATTACAGGCAAGACCAGGTATTAAAATACCTTGAGTGCAGCTGTCTGGGTCCTGGGCCTGTTGCAGCCAGGCACACACTTTCCCATTGACACCAGTGTCTGAAACATGCAGGTCTTCAGTCTGAGCTTCCTCATCACCCAGGTAAGAGTCAGACACGTTCTGGTACTGACAAAGGTCAGAATTATATTTAGGCGCCTCTTAATAGAAAGTTTTAAGCATTCTATCCATGAAATAGATTAAGTTCTGAACTAGTGCATTTATACAATATCATACCTGATCTATATGATCTCTATGTCACCTCTATTTTAAGATGGGCAGAAGTGGGAAATATAAAGTACGATAGCTTTACTGCACATTACATGAAGTATACATGGTATGTACCATTTATAGGTATCTGTGATTTCTTTATTTAAAAATGATGTGATATTACTTAACAAAAAAAATGTATGCCACTGTTGATATGGTGAAGCTTTCTGTAAGGAGTCATGGGCATCAACACTTTTTAACAGTCAGTAATGTTCTATAAAGAGAGTTTGTTCAGGACAGACACTGGTGAAGGAATAAATGTCTATAGTTTCTATAATGTAATAACTAAATATTAACACTAAGGAGATGGGGAAGATAATCCATTATATTGTGGTAACAGCACCACACCATCCAATCATTTATTATTTTCCAATAAGACACCCTGTTGTGTTTTATTCCTTTATTAAAATACCCATCAAATCTAAATTCTAACAGGCTTGATAATAAGAAAAGGAGATGAATGAACCTTTATTGTATTTATTTGTATACCTCTACATTTTATGTGCATTGGCTTTTTATTCACCAATGAAAGTTCAGTGTCTTAAGCCAAAAGGAAAATAAAAAATATAAGGTATTCACACTAGTTTGTATCATTAGAGATATTGTTGTGATAGCTAATGATATATTATGGCTACTACTGGCATTAGTTAGCTTTAGTTAAAGGTTCCTTGATGCATTAATATACTATTAGTAAGAAAAATGAGCAGTCATTTGAGGCACATCTCATTTCTGATTTTACAGTGGGTAAATTTAATTTTATATTTTAATTCAATTAAACTCATTGCATTACACATTAGAACTCTATACTTTGTGAACATAGCATTAATGTTTCCTGGCTCATATGAAGGTTAAGGGAGTTGATATTCATAGCTTACCACATTTTGCATAGAGCCATTTCCCTGAAGCACATTGCTGCCATGGGACAGGGCCTGCAGCAAGCTGTTATGAACGTGTGCTGCCTCGTTCCTCTTATACATCCGATGGGCACTCAGTTTGGTCACCCATATGTAGTACAGATCATGGTTCTTTGCCTTGATGAAAACACAAATCAAGAATGCACAGGATTATTTGCATAAATGCAGGTAAATTTATTTAGCTTGAAAATAAATATTATATTAAATCAGCTGACAGTTCACCTTGATGTGATAGAGACTGTTTCCAGTATCCAAGTCTATCCGTTTTGCCTTTCTGTTTACTGACATCACTGCGAGACTGACATCCATTGACCCATTTAATTTCCCTCTGGAACACTGTTGGTAGTATAACATGGGAGCTGGAGCTGTGTATGAAGTGTGAAGCTAAAATCATGTTTAATAAATAATATCCTACTTACATCATACTGGTTTTTTGAATATCGGAGAATCCCTTTTTCCAACACAAAGAATCTCTGCAAAAAAGCAGACATTATTGTAATCATTCATACTGACACTTGATACGTGACTAGGGTTGTAATTAAATAGTTAAACAAAATAGTAACAAGAAAGTAAAACCTCAACACACACTGACTACACAAAGAGCAACTGCTTTCCATATTTTAACAAATATAATCATCCATTTTTCAAGACCTTTTACAAGTTCTTTCTGTTGTTTTAGACTAAATGATTCTAGTTCTTATGATTCCTAATTCTTAATTTGTCATCTCTGGCCTTTTGGAAATATTACATCAAACATAAAAGAGTTTTATGAGCTTTACTAACCTTGTGCCAACCTTTAAGAGGCCATTTTCTCCTCTTCATCAAGTAGCCTTCACAGATGCCAGGAGGACTCGTATCCTGCTTGGTCTCACCACTGGCACCAGAAACCCCCTGCATATCATCCATTATCTCCCAGTCTTTTATGTTCTGAAGGTTAGACCAAAACAAACGCCTATCTTTCACCTACTGCAAGAAATATCTGCATCTAATATTCACAAGTAAATACACCTTTCAGTTCTGTTAACAGAGAAATCCACCCTACAGTACACAGTAATGAAGAGCAAATCCTTTATGGGACGGGTTAAGACTTGTCTGGCATTGAATTTAAGATTTAGAGGTTGAACAACAGGTTCTCTACACCCAATGAAAAAGTTCTTAAGGGCGTATGTATTGTTCTGTTCTTAAAGAACAATGTGTCATGGTGAAAGATCAGTGGGAAATTAGGGTGTTTTTGAGTTGAGACACCTGTCGTGAGTGGCGAGAGGATGCAGTGCTGCTGCTCCGGGAGTGCGTGGACTTTTGCCATCCAGCAGAAGTTCTGTCCAGTCCGATCTGAAACTGGCTGTGGTCTGGCATCGATCCATGTGGCTCCATAGTGAAAATGTAAACGTACTCTCTCTAGGTTTTCATTGAAGACTAGAGAGCAATATGTCTGAAAAGCAAGAATATTAGACATTATTTCATAAATGTTCACGTCAACAAATAAGTTTTATTACTGTTTCCTTCTTATTCAACAAAGCTTATATTGATGCCAGCAATGAAAAGATCGGTTTGTCTGAAACAAAGAACTATTAATTTAGCCACAGCATCTTTTCACACCACTTCTATAGAAAGGGTTGGCCTGTGCACTTCCTTTTTGAAACCAAAAAGAAAAGAAACAGTGAGCATCAATGTATAGCTGTAAACAGCAAAAGTACAGAAGAACTATTTTGCACTGTTATCTAAATGAATAAATCTTTTGGATTGAGCATCCAATCCATTGATCTCAATTGGATTACTCTAATTGTTCATCACATGTATACAGACCAGACACCTCAATGAAAAAGAGACCAAGCATTCTCCTTTTCTAGCTGAATGCTGAATGCAATAGGATAATACACTACATACAGAGAAAACTCCAAAATTTGTTAAAATGATACTATGAAAGCTAAATTATATATGTGAAGCATATTATCAGCAATTACATAACTATTTAGAACATAAATATTTAGAATTTGCTGGTACATTTTTTTAAAGACCTAATGGCTTAACCTCTTCAAGTTTAGCCTTACACCACAGAATCATTCAAAGACAATGAGAAAAGTAGAGAGATGGGAGTGTTTTAAAACAAGTACAGTTGCTTAAAATACTAACATGTTCACACATGCCCTTCAAGTACATATCAGCCAGGGATAATGAACAATATCTCTTAGGCTTCACATCTAATGGACAGTTGAGAAATGTGTTGATGTTTGGGAGTTCCTGTTAGCTCAATGTTTGCAAAAGTACTAAACAATAATCAATAAAGATCAAGATAATAAACATAATAATTATAACAATATCTGGCACATGTACCAGTTTCAAGTTTATTTGTCATGTGCACAAAATATCAGTCACAATCGTACATTGAAATGCTTGCTGTTAAGCTCAGGTACTCTATAGCTGTGCAATACAAAATAAAATACATCAGAAGATAAGGAGGGAGGAGAGAAGAAAACTGGGAAAAGGGATTATTTACAAATACAATATCTATAAAAAATATGAGGAATATATTATTTTGTATCATATGTACAACTAGTTATGCATGCCTATGATATGTAAGTAAAGTGCAGATCTAGTGTAACTGTAAACACTGTGCAACAGGTTGTAAAATAAATAGTAGCTGTGTGCAGTTGTAGTGTTTGAGCTGTCCTCTATAGACAGGACTGTATAAAAAGCAGATAAAGCCACAGTACAAAGTAGCATTTTATTATTTATTTATTTTTAATTTAAATAAATGTAATATTTAAATTAGATGTAGTAGTACAGTATATGCAGTGTGCAATAAATATGATCAATAGTATGATAGTGTGCAACAAATATATGCAATAAATATGATAGAATGAAATAAATATGCAATAAATATGATCAATACATCAGTATACTGCACTTGTTCCTTAGCGGCAGTAAATTGCCCTTATAAATATTGCAACATGCCCAAAAGTGACAGAAACCTGTGAAGAGATGAGCCCATGAGTGTCTTTGAGCTATCAGTAAGGTGACCAGTGTGTGAGAGGTAGTGAAAGCATGAGTGAAAAAGTGAAAGAAGGGCTATGTAATGATTGGTTTACAGTTTATTCACTGCAAATGATCATTTCAATTTGGAGTTACGGTATACCCTAAGGGGGCACACGATAGCAATCTAGCAGCAGCAAGAGTCTCTGTGTGAGAGGATTAAGGTAATTGGCTTTAAGCACTGTTATTTTAGCATTTCTGAATTACCTGCTACTTGTCTAGCCCAGGACCAGGACTTAATAAATTGCAGATGTGCATTGAAATAAACCCACATGACATCATGTGACCACATGCAAAAAATAAACCACGTGCCCTACATGTGGAAAAACCTGTGAAACATCTGAAGTCTCTAAAATCCACATGTAACTTTCACCGTGCTGAATGTAATTATTATTATTATTATTATTATTATTATTATATTTATTTATTTATTTATTTATTTTTATTCTTTTTTTATTTTACAAAGACACGTATTGTAAACAAATAGAGGATAAAGAAATAAGTAAACTGAATAAGTTAAATACTTTTGCAGTAACAAAGAGGTTTATTTATTTTTTTGTCTGGGTATAGACTTTCAACCCGTTCAAGTGAGGGATAGCAAAAGATTTACGGCTGAGGCTGGATTGACCTGAGCTGCAGAAGCATGCAGGAGGAAACAGGATAAAGAGATTTTAGCAGGTGCCAAAGCTTTGCTTACTCAACATGGAAAAAAATAGAGAACACTGGACCATTGCTTGATCATGGTCATGTTAATTAATTTATTTTAAAGAACTATTTATTGGTCAGTGTAAATTGTTTTCTCCACTTTCTTTCTACTTACCCCATTGCATTTTAGACTGGTTTTAAAACAGAGTAGACATTTCACACATTAAAAAGTGGTGTGAGTAACTCTATAAAATTGATGCATTTTTAAAGTAAAATAGTGTGTATGGTTGTGAGAGTAGTGTGTTCTCTATATGTGTTTCACAAATTGGGTACTTGGAGCTACTACAAGGGGTGATTGATATAAAAATATAAGGGAAAAAGAGAAATAATGATAAAAAAAAGTCAAGAAATAAATTGAATTTGAATACAATTTTAACCAGTAATATGATTAAAATAGACGCAGTTGTTCATATAAGCTCATATCTCCCATTAAAATGTAATGACAATGCTTTAGCTTGTACGAATTTGCATAATGAATTGTGAAGATTTGTAACAGTTTAATAAAAATCAGTGTTCAGGCACAAATTTTTTGTCACATTCTCAGTTAAATAGTCTGTTCATTTTCTAGCTAACATATAGTGTATTATTCAACATATGTGTTACATTGAATGGTCTTTTGATAGCATCAAGATTCATGGCTTTATTATTTAATGGACAAGGAACAGGCACTTGTACTGCATAATGAAATCTCATGTTTATGTTCTTTTCCTCAAAATTCCTTTTGCAGTTTAGTCATGTAAAGGGGTCTTGGTTGAAAAGATTATTGAAAGAGGGTACTGTATTCAAAAACCAAAGCTCTTCACAGTGTGAACATATTTCCTAGAATATATCCCAGAAACTGTAAAGAGATTTTATGTCTACAAACTAGATATTTTTCCTCATTGCTTCAAGAGAAGTAAATTTATCCACCATGGGTGTTTGCCTCTTACCTGAGACTCCTATACAAAAATCTACTTCAGAAATATTTCAGAATCCGTGTCCCCAGATAAATCGGTTGTGTTTCTTCATTTGTAAATGCATACACTCCCTTAGCATGCTCCAAAATGAAAATTTGCTATGAATACCTCAACTGCCCTG
The DNA here is from genome assembly GCA_022414735.1 of Noturus placidus. NCBI lineage: Eukaryota > Metazoa > Chordata > Actinopteri > Siluriformes > Ictaluridae > Noturus > Noturus placidus. The sequence goes on from JAFFST010049669.1 coordinate 89,519, forward strand.
ATGAGTGTCTTAACATCCTCTAGAGATAAACCATTATCCGCATTAGTGACGAAAGAGCTAGAGGAATTACAGGGACAGGCGAAATGGCTCTAAAGAGATGCCTAACCACAAATCTTCAGCTGCCATCTCAATGCAAGCTGATCATTCATCCTTCAGTGAAGGGTTCTGAAAGAGTAAGATCTCCACCTAGTGATTATTTTAGGAAAACTATCTTTCAAAATATATACCAAATGAAATGATCATAATTAGATTAATTCTAAGTGTAGTAAAATAATAAAAAAAATAAATAAAGTATAAATGACACAGTATTACACACAATAGTTTATGTCCACTTAAATGAAAGGAGAAATTTTGTTTCTTTGTTACAACAAAACTTCCATAATTAATGGCAGGAACTTTCCAGGTGTATAAATATGCAGTTGCGCACACGTAAAAACCTCTTTTCATACATTACCATATAATAAAAACAAAGGTAAAAAGACCATTCCTCACAATTAGGGACATGACATTCTCTAAACATACGGTGCATCCGGAAAGTATTCACAGCGCTTCACTTTTTCCACATTTTATGTTACAGCCTTATTCCAAAATGGATTAAATTCATTATGTTCCTCAAAAATCTACAAACAATACCCCATAATAACAACATGAAAGAAGTTTGTTTGAAATCTTTGCCAATTTATTTTAATTAATTAATTAAATAAATAAATAAATAAGCAGATGTACATAAGTATTCACAGTCTTTGCCATGACACTCAAAATTGAGCTCAGGTGCATCCTGTTTCCACTGATCATCCTTGAGATGTTTCTACAACTTGATTGGAGTCCACTTGTGGTAAATTCAGTTGACTGGACATGATTTGGAAAAGCACACACCTGTCTACATAAGATCCTGTCTTTATACCTCCGAGACAGGATTGTATCGAGGCACAGATCTGGGGAATGGTACAGAAACATTTCTGCAGCATTGAAGGTCCCAATGAGCACAGTGGCTTCCATCATCCGTAACCGGAAGAAGTCTGGAACCATCAGGACTCTTCCATGAGCTGGCCGCCCGGCCAAACTGAGCGATCGGGGAGAAGGTCCTTAGTCGGGGAGGTGACCAAAAACCCGATGGTCACTCTGACAGAACTCCAGTGTGTCTCTGTGGAGAGAGGAGAACCTTCCTGAAGAACATCCATCTCTGCAGCAATCCATCAATCAGGCCTGAATGGTAGAGTGGCCAGATGGAATCCATTCCTCAGTAAAAGGCACATGACAGCCCACCTGGAGTTTGCCAAAAGGCAACTGAAGGACTCTCAGACCAAAGATTGAACAAAGATTGAACTCTTTGGCCTGAATGGCAAGCGTCATGTCTGGAGGAAACCAGGCACCACTCATCACCTGGCCAATACCATCCCTACGGTGAAGAATGGTGGTGGTAGCATCATGCTGTGTGGATGTTTTTCAGTGGCAGGAAATGAAAGAGTAGTCAGGATCGAGGGAAAGATGAATTCAGCAATGTACAGAGACATCCTTGATTAAAACCTGCTCCAGAGTGCTCTGGACCTCAGACTGGAGTGACGGTTTAACTTCCAACAAGACAACGTCCCTAAGCACACAGTCAAGATAATGAAGGAGTGGCTACAGGACAAGACTGTGAATGTCCTTGAGTGGCCCAGCCAGCGCCCAGACTTCAACCTGATTAAACATCTCTGGAGAGATCTGAAAATGGCCGTGCACCAACCTGATGGAGCTTGAGAGGTCGTGCAAAGAAGAATGGGAGAAAATGGCCAAAAATAGGTGTGTCAAGCTTGTAGCATCAACCTCAAAAAAGAGTTGAGGCTGTAATTGGTGCCAAAGCTGCTTCAACAAAGTATTGAGGGAAGACTGTGAATACTTATGTACATGTGCTTTTTTAGTTTTTTATTTTTAATAAATTTGCAAAGATTTCAAACAAACTTCTTTCATTTTGTCATTATGGGGTATTGTTTGTAGAATTTTGAGGAAAATAATGAATTTAATAAATTTTGGAATAAGGCTGTAACATAACAAAATGTGGGAAGAGTGAAGCGCTGTGAATACTTTCCAGATATATTGTAATGAGGAGGATGGGGAAAGAGGGCAAAAGAGCCCAAAGATCATACTTTCAGAATTACAGTTTAGTTCAATATTGCATTCAGGTTTACATGAAACAAACACTTCCTGATAGCATCTAACAATATACAGTGCCTGAAGAGTCATTAAACTACAATTGGCATCATATACAGTGCCTCGCGAAAGTATTCGGCCCCCTTGAACTGTTCAACCTTTTGCCACATTTCAGGCCTCAAACAAAGATATAAAACTGTAATTTTTTGTGAAGAATCAACAACAGGTGGGACACAATCATGAAGTGGAACGAAATTTATTGGCTATTTCAAACTTTTTCAACAAATAAAAAACTGAAAAATTGGGCGAGCAAAATGTTACTAGACTGACTTCATCTTTAGGTTGTGATCCATGCAGATGACTAATAAACTGCAAAACAAAGTATTCTAAACTAATGTCACACAGACTAAACACATCTCACATAATATGCTACTGAACTTTCCTGAAGTGTGCAGCATTAAATATTGCACTGATAATCTCTGGTCTGTCCTTAATTAATTTTCCAGTGATAATATTATTTTTTCCCTAAGGATAAGACTCACACTATTCCCAGTTCCAAGGAAAATACACCAATATCACATACATAATTAAAAAACTGAAAAATTGGGCGAGAAAAAATTATTCAGCCCCTTTACTTTCAGTGCAGCAAACTCTCTCCGGAAGTTCAGTGCGGATCTCTGAATGATCCAATGTTGACCTAAATGTCTAATGTTGATAAATAGAATCCACCTATGTGTAATCAAGTCTCCGTATAAATGCACCTGCTCTGTGATATTCTAAGAGGTCCGTTTAAAGCACAGAGAGCATCATGAAGAACAAGGAACACACCAGGCAGGTCCGAGATACTGTTGTGGAGAAGTTTAAAGCCGGATTTGGATACAGAAAGATTTCCCAAGCTTTAAACATCCCAAGGAGCACTGTGCAAGTGATAATATTGAAATGGAAGGAGTATCAGACCACTGCAAATCTACCAAGACCCGGCCGTCCCTCTAAACTTTCAGCTCATACAAGGAGAAGACTGATCAGAGATGCAGCCAAGAGGCCCATGATCCTCTGGATGACCTGCAGAGATCTACAGCTGAGGTGGGAGACTCTGTCCATAGGACAACAATCAGTCGTATACTGCACAAATCTGGCCTTTATGGAAGAGTGGCAAGAAGAAAGCAATTTCTCAAAGATATCCATAAAAAGTGTCGT
>JAFFST010049669.1:93071-133914 GCA_022414735.1 Noturus placidus
TCTGATAGAGACATACCCCAAGCGACTTACAGCTGTAATCGCAGCAAAAGATGGCGCTACAAAGTATTAAGTTAAGGGGGCTGAATAATTTTGCTCGCCCAATTTTTCAGTTTTTCCATTTGTTGAAAAAGTTTGAAATATCCAATAAATTTCGTTCAACTTCATGATTGTGTCCCACCTGTTGTTGATTCTTCACAAAAAATTACAGCTTTATATCTTTATGTTTGAGGCCTGAAATGTGGCAAAAGGTCGAACAGTTCAAGGGGGCCGAATACTTTCGCAAGGCACTGTATTGTGGCCATACTCATAGCTTCAGCATACAGCACGCACACTGTAAATGATGGTAGTGTATCATTGATGTTTTGGATCTGTTTTGCAGCAGGTGGCTCAGGGATTCATGTGAAGATTGATTGAAGGATGAAGTTTCAGCTCAAAGCCTGATTGCCTCTGCCAGGAGGTTCAGACTGACCCATAACGCTTTTAAAACGATGACTCAAAAATATTTGCAAATTAACACAAACACAAAAGCAATGTTTTGCGATGACCATCTCAACATCTGGATTTGAACCCTGTTACAAACCTGCGATCTGGGAAGTGATGAGGGAAGTCCATACGCACAACCCTAAGGATACAAAACATTCTGAACATATGGACAGATACTCTACAAATGTCATAAAATGTCACCCTGTTAGACATTACAGAATGAGTCTCTGCTGTTATTTTCTCCAGGGCTCACATCACCAAAGGGTGAAAGGGTGCTGATCATTTAGAACCCAGGGTTTTTTAGAAAAAAGAACTGCATTTTAAAAACCTATGTTTGGGCTCAAAATATAGCTTATTACATGTGTTAATACTTTAAATATTTTATTTTTTTCCTCACTTGCATGAAGTTGTATTTTACTATTAATTCTTGACTGCACCATAGAAGTTTAATGTGGCGGAAAGACAAATGTCACAAGATATTTCAAGGATTAAAAACAGGATCCATGATATTGGACGTATAAATTCTAGTTGAACCAATATTTCTTCCAAACCATCTTTAAATTTCTATTATAGAAATGTTATTCGATGAATCCAAAAAATGACTTTACTGGCATTTATTTCTACATCGAACATTGCTGTTTGTTATATGCGATCAGACAAATATATAATAAAAGAACCACGTGCCAAGAACCAAGTCACTGTTGATAAATCTGACATTTTAAGTATCTCTCTATGTTGTGTATTCCACTGATCAGTCCATAAATACATGACATATGCATGTTAACACAGTATTAATGTTCGTTCTCAGAGTCCACACAGAGTTTATAGATATGGAAGTTTCTTCAGCCTCTCAGATAGCAAATAATTCAATTCAGGCTGCTGATACCTCAGTTTTAGGTGCTGCCTCAAGCTCGGCATTGTCTGCAGGTTGCTGCTGTTTAATGTACTGCTTAAGGAGAGCTGAGAGGTATGCAGGGTGCCGATGCAGCATTGAAACAGTGTGTGAAGTCATCAAGGTCAAGCCTCCAACTAGCTCACCATGGACCATACGCATGGTCGGAAGCTTGGAGTAATTAAAAATTCCTTCTCGTGAGAGTAGCGTGTTCTCAATACAAGCACCTGGAAAAATAATTTTTGTCACTCTGTCATGGATTCCAACAGGGAGAGAATATTGAAGACAGTTGTATAGCCAGTTAATAAGGATTAAAAACCTCACCTAAGAGTAGCATCTGAGGACTACTCCTTAACACATGCAACATTTCCTTTACTTTTGGCTCTTTGCTGACAAACAACACAGTTTGACCAATGAACAAAGGCTGCATGTTGCTATATGGACTGCTGGGAAGAAAGGATCTCATTACCTACAAAAGCAAGAAACCCAAAAAAGAAAGAATTTATGAGAAACAACGAACAGTTCAATGCTCTAAATCATGGAAGACAGTTTGCCGTTCACTGAACCCAATCATTACCTGGTTGGGGAAAAATTTAATGGTGATGTCATGTTTTCTAAGCCTGTGCTTCAGCAGCAACATGTCCTCAGCATTAGTGGAATTGTTTTGGAGCACAGCAATCATCTTACACTCACTAAAGACACACTCCAGGTCTCTCTTTAACAGTCTCTCCAGGCCAGTTTCCTAAAGGAAATTAAAAATCAGAGAATAGCCAAACAATTTACATTCATTAGTACACAGAACCAAATTGCATGCATCTCTTTTGCCTCAAAATGCTGTTCATTATAGAAAAAAAATTATATGTTACATGATTCCACTTTTACTTTTCTGTTGTCCCATAAAAAATACATATTAAAGGAGAGATAACAAAAAAATGTAATTGTAATTTTGAAATGGTTTGCATTACAATTTTGACACCAAATGATGACAAACAGGCAGACAGACTCAAGACTGGTTTGAACTGACAGAAAGGTTACAGTAACTAACATAACTGTAATTCTGTACAATTGAGCAAAAAAGCATCTCAGAATGCACAACACTACAGCGGAAGGCCATGGGTGCTTCTCATTTGATTATTTGTGCATCCTCATTTGCTTTCCTCACATCTTAGCTCCACCCCCTTAGGATGTGAAACAAGGATACGAGGATTTGATGCAAGGAGAGAGAAACCGAAGCAAGTCGAATGGAATATCCTCACTCTCTCAAGCGTCACATCAAAGCGACGTCAATTAATGATGACTGTGCTCAGCTGGATTACCCCTCTATGCTTCAGGGATCTGCCATTATGTTGCTGGAGTTTGATTAATAACATTCTTAATAATGCCAAATCCACTGATAGAATGTGAAATGTCTGGGAAATTAAACAATGAATTAATAAACAATACATAAATTATCACATCTTTTGTGCAGCTTTGCATATCTGAACATGCAAGGATCAATTAATTACAATATTCATTGTAAGCATATTTAATTATATTTGACACAAAATTCCATCACATCAACAAAGGACTTTTTGTTTGAGATAGATGTAAATGAGGAGGGGAATTTATATGTGTGTCAGGTTTTTAGACAAGTAACACTTGTGTATTCTCCCTCCTAGATCCTCTGGATACTTCCTCACTCCTCATTACTCACCTCCTCACGGTGCAATTAGAGAATTGATATGTCCTTCAAGATGATTGACTGATCGATTTCTGGGTCACAGGGTGGAGGACGGAAGAGCGAGGAAATATTAGTTTGAGTATTGAGAAGCACCTTATGTCAGGTTCCACTTCTGTCAGCCAAGTACACAAAGTATACAAAAGGCTACAATTGGCACAGGCTCACACAAACTGGACAGTGAACTTTGGGCCTGTTAATACCAATCATTGCTTGTATGTCACAGCCTATTTGAATGTTGTTGCTGACAATATGTATCCCTTCATGGCCACATGTTCTAATGGCTCCTTCCAGCATGATAACGCACAGTCACAAATCAAGAGTCATCTCAAACTGATTTCATGAACATGATATTGAGTTCAACCTTTTGTGGCCTTCCCAGTCTCCGGATCTGAATCCAATAGAACACTTTTGGGATGTGGTAGAATGGGAGATTCACAATATGAAAGTAAACCTGAAAAATCTGCAGGAATTGTGTGTTGCAATCATGTCAACATGGACCACAATCTCAAAGGAATCCATGCCATGAAGAATTGAGGCTTTTTGAGAGCAAAGGGAGGCCTACCCAGTATTAGCATTGTGTTCCTAATAAAGAGCTCAGTGAGTGTACACAGAGAGACAGAGAGAAATCACAGTGAAAAATTTTTAAGAATATTACTTTTTTTGTCCATGCATTCAACTTATTTATAAAGCAACAATTTATAACTCTCAAATACAAAATCAGATACAATAATTACAAAAAAAAAAAAAAACCTGTTATATCACTTCATTTTCCAGTTGGGATATAATGTATAATAGGACTGTTTATTATGGTAGAGAGATCATACAGTTGTAACCTGACTGGGGACATTCCCTTACTACACTATGCCAGAGGGCTAATATGTCTGAATTCTCAGAAAGCAAGAAACAGTAGGCGAGAAATTATCAGATGGCGTACTGCCTGCAGTGTGATTTTGCAGTATGCTGCCAATGGACACTACGTGAGTCAAAAATCCCATAACGCAAAGGGACTGGTGCAGACAAACTCAGAAAAAAAAATGATGGAAAATATCATTGGCTCTTTTTAAGCATTAAACCTTGAAACAGGACTTGTTTAACAATACCCGAATACACTGCTAACTTGTTGAGGGTTTAAATTAAAAAAATAAATAAATAAAATAAAATAAAAAGTTGTCACAGCATTTGAAACCTTTTTTGTGATCATCATGCCTTAGCTGGCCAAGCTAACGGCAACAAATTTACCTCATGCTGTTAACACTGCTCCTCGTTAAATTACCAATTCAGATTACTGTCCTGATATGCATTTTGCCGTTAGTGAGGTTGCTTTAATTTGGTGTTTATAATGACGTCGAAGGTCACATGGCAATGCCAATACGGCGGATGTAGCATAACCAGCATTTTTTCACACTACACAAACACACATACTGATTAGTACATACTGTGTCAATGGCCGTGCGCAGTATGCTACTTCAGACGTAGCTATAGTTGGCCAAGGTGCATGTGGAAGAACTCAAGGGGCCTTCACAGAGGTCTAGGCTGACCTCACTAATGCTCTTGTGGGTGAATGAGCAAATCCACACAATCTACTTGTTTTTATAACAGAAAATGGGGGGAATTAAGCTGGAATTGAATGTTCAAAAAAGTGCACATGGCGGTCATGGTCAGGTGTCCAAAACTTTCAACATATAGTGCAATTAATACATGGAAAATGCATTGTTATAATCACTTATAAAATAACATTTGATGTTTCTAAATATAAGAATAAATATAATAATGACCACTGGTGGTTCTGTCACAGCACTGAGCTCATTATTAAAGCTTCCAATCTGGTTTAGTTATCACCGACCTCTTTAGTCTTCTGCATGCGTTGTGTGAAAGCTCCAGGAGGAGCAGTGGGTTTAGGTGGAATGTATTCTGTAACAGCCATTAGCTTCTGCTTCAGAATGTGCATGGGTTTTCTGTGACGAGTTACGGCCTTGGAGCCATGACGCACACTCTGAACCAAAGGCAGACATGCTGTAAGGATAGAAAGCGCATAGTTATTGTCATTAATCATGATGTACTGCAAATATATTACATATACATATACTTCCATAAATACTATTACAACACCCTTTGCCTTAACAATGTTGAACAGATCACACTGTTAAGAAGATGGAGCTGTAATTCACTTTGGATAAAAGCATCAGCCAAATGAGCAAATGTAAATACAGACCAAAACACGATTTCAATTAGATTCCCCCAAACTATGCAAGTAAATAACTTCATAGAAGGCGTCTCAATCCCAGAACTGGGGCATCATGCAGTGCACCGTTGTGTGTTATTCCTTTAGAGCAGGAGATCTCCACATCTGTGCTGTGTATTCGGTCTCTATATACAGTACACACCACCACTGGTGCAGATATCCATTTACACGGAACTACTCGACTTTACCTTCTTCCTTCTTCTGTTTTTTAACTAACATACAGTTTAAAAGTATGTATTGGTTACGAATTCGGTCAATTGAAACTATCATTCAATAAATCAAGCAGGGTAAAATACCTGTTTTTATAACAATCCAGCCACACAAGGTCGCTGCCATCATAAACCGGTTGTGACGTTGAAGTGATGCCACGCTTCATGCATTTCCGCAGAGGACTAATGGTGTGTCGTTCATTTTGAATGAATCTTTAATATGACTCGGAATCAACGAGTTGTCTCAGATATTGATTCATTCATTTTTGACCGCGCATGCGCTGAAACATCGCCATAGGTTCTGAACCGGAAACAGAAATGATTATTTCACGTTTCTAATCGTTCGTTCTTCCGGTGACCGCCACATAGGGAGAAGAGTCTGGCGGCAGACTGTGGGCGACTTGCGCGCCATTGGAGCTCCACTATCAAACAGGAAATACGTCACCTCCACTTGGAAAACTCGCGGGGTTTTTACATTCCATACTTCGCTGTGGGGAAACATCAGCGATTTTCTCCCCTTATATTCAGGTATTAATTCTAATGATTTTTTTTTTTAAATATAATGTTTGTAGAGTGTGCAGATGTGAGTATTGTATTGATTGCTTGTTAATTTAAATGTTTTGGCGTTTTTTAGTTAAGAGATGTACGAAAACAAATCTACATTTTGAGCATTATTTAATGGCGCGAGACCACATATAGATAACATTTTAGTGTTGGTGTGTGGCACGTATGTTTATATTTATTGTTTAATTCTGTTTAGTGTGATTGTTTGATTCACGTGTATTGAGAAGTGTAAATGTGAAGAGAATTTGAGGAATCTAACGTTATGCATTTTCAGTTCAAATTATTAACTTACTTTGTACGGTAACGTTACATGGTTTACAAATCTGAGCGCGCGCATTGGGAACTCGTGGGCACGGTTTGTTAAACCGAGGGAACAGTTTAAGAATTCATGAGTACAGTTTATAAACTGAGGGGACGGATTGGGTTTTTCTCCCAGAGGTGACGTCCCCGACTGTTTTCATTCTCGTTTTCTCACTCACTTTCAGAGCTAGGATTAGCTTGAAGGATGCAGCAATCGTTATATTGTGACGATATGTTGCCACCCTAAAAGACTAAAGCTTTTTACACGTTTCTATTTGTCCTATTTTTTTTCTTTTGATTATTCTGTTTTACTTTTTGTTTCAGGGCAAATTTCAAACAGATGCAGATTACCATGCTGTGCTGTGGAGCATTACCACTGCCCCCACCTAGGGCGGCTGTGGCTCAGTCGGTAGAGCAGGTTGTCCACTAATCCACTAACCGTGGGGTTGGTGGTTCGAATCCCGGCCCGGGTGATCCCATGCCGAAGTGTCCTTGGGCAAGACACTGAACCCTAAGTTGCCCCCAATGGCAAGCTAGCACCTTGCATGCAGCTCTGCTACCATTGGTGTGTGAATGTGCTCTCATTAGTAAGTCGCTTGTAAATGTAAAAATGATATTTCTGTAAAGCTGCTTTGAGACAATGTACCATTGTAAAAAGCGCTATACAGATTGATTAATTATTATTACTGTTCAAGGACAGTTATAAGAAGAGTGGACATGGAAAGGCATTTGGTCTTATGTTATAATCAGCTGACCTCACAGTCTATGCAGCCTGACCTGCCTCGTGCCACTCCATCAGCCGAGTCTTACCTAGGTATGGATTGTGAAATGAAAAGTAGTACATTAATAGATAGTACTGTCAAAGTGGGAAAGCATGATGAACATATTTGGGCAATGTCAATTACAGACATGGTCGAAGATTTGCGCATTTTACACAGGAAGGTAGGAAGATGGGGGATGGAAGTCTGCCGCCTGTTTTCCATGTCCCTAGGAAAAAGAGACACAGCACTATTTCAGTAAAAAGTAGTGAAAATAGCATGTATTAATGTGCAGCTGTTAAACTGTGTACCGCTTTGTTTTCCTTTTTTTTAATATTTAAAAAAGGTGCCTATGATACCTGCAAAATGTCAGTGGCCACAGCCCCATCCTGTGAAACCCTTATCATCTTTGCTGGGATGTGTTCATAATCACTTTAATGTTGATGAAATGACTTTTTATATTAAATCTTGTTTCATATCTACAGTTGTCCCATGACATTCTCCAGATGATCCTTGTCTTCATAGATCTACAAGACTACTGCTCTGCCATCCTGATGCTGGCTCTGACATGCCAGAGATTTAACAACATTGTCAGCCAGGAGCATTTTCAGCAGGAGGCACACTTCAGGTGGCTTGATGGTGAGTTCAATAAGTGTGGTTGGCCCATCTTGTGTTTTTTTTTTTTTTGTTTGTTTGTTTTTGTGGGTATAACAATTAGACTAGATTAATCTCACCTCTTCCATTTCCCTAACATGAAACTTTTGTCAGTTAAAGATGTGTTCATTTATTGTCTGAATTGTGACTTTTATTGTGTTTTGAAATTGAACAGGTGTAGTGAATTGGAAAAGACTTGCAGAGAGACACTGTCAAAGGTACAGAAAGCCATACACCATCTCTAGATGCAGCCGCCTACAATGCAGGCAGCTTTACAAAGACTGTGGGTCTGGCTACCAGGGAAATGGACAATTTTTGGGGTTTTGCGCCTCAGATGACAACCCTGGCTACTGGAGCTGGGCTTGCTTTTTGGATGATGGAGGTCTTGAACAGTGAAGTGTGTGTGTGTGTGTGCACAATGTCTTTGATGTAACAATTTTGGTCACTTTTTTTTTGTAATTCAAGTGTGTTGTTAATATATATATATTTTTTAAACAATTACCTGGAAATTATTCATTATTTTACTGTGGTTGATTTGTACGTTATTTTGCTTTAAATACAAAATTCTGATTCATTATTTTTTCATTTTTTACAGTATGGTCCCTTGCAGTTATTGTGTTGTCAAATAATTTAAGATTGTTTTTTTTTTATTATTTATATTTTTTTTATTGATTCTCATACACTTTTCAGAGTACAACAAAATGTCAATACAGAATCAATATTTTTTTACCCCAATAACAGCCCCTCCCACCCTACCATGAATGTTTACATATGATTCATTTATTTATGATTCATGTACATGTAATTCAATTACATATGTTTCATATTATTTTCATAAATCCATACAGAATCAAAGAAAAGAAATTAAATAAAAAAAGAGGGGGGGGGGGTAAGATGAATAGTATTGACAATCTACCTCTCCTTAATTTACCTCCAGGGTGCGTACATCCGTGAAGTAGGTAATAAACTGTTGCCATTTTCCCAAAAATGAGTCTCCGCTACCTCTGATGTTGTATTTGTTTTTGTCCAGCTTCAAAAAAAAGTTTTTTTTTTTTTTTACATGAAAACAATTAAAACTTAAATTGTGGGAATTATTCATTATTTTACATTGGTTGATTTGTACATGTTATTTTGCTTTAAATAGAAAATTCTGAAATTAATTTTACTATATTATTATATTAAAAAAAGTTATAAAACGTAAAAGCTTAGTATACCGCTTCCATATTTTGCATGAAGATTAAGTCAGGTGATGTTTATATATCCGCTCGGCGCAGAGGAGGTGACGTAATTCCGCTAGTGAGTGGAGCTCCATAAGTCTGCAGCCAGACCCTCTTGCACATAGGCAATGCACCATGCAGTACCGGAAACGGGATGAGCGAATAACTCGAACCCGAAGCCTCAAGAGGCGAACTAATCATTTCTGTTTCCGGGCAACAGACGTGGGGGAAAAAAGAGAGAATGACTCGGTTCGTGAGGTGAACTAACCCACTGCATAGCTTGAAGACCTAATGCTAAGCTATTAATTAATCACTTCTCCATCCATCCTGTTTCTCATAATTCGGCCTTGATTGCATTAGCATATAGTTTATTAAGTACTAGATATGTTGGGGAATTTAACATGTAATATTTTAATTATATCCTGCTGAAATAAACGAAATGACTCGGAAAAAAAAGATTCGTTCATCAAGTTCCGAGTCAGTAAAATGATCCGAACTTCCCTTCACTACAGAGGACTAACTGAGCTTGAAAACATTGGCTGCATACTTACCTACTACACAGTAGACGAAAAGCAGTATGTCAGAGGGGTGATATCCGAATTCTAAGTATGCGAGAAATACCCGGATTGAGTACTGCTTCCGGTGAGATTTTGCAGTATGAAACCAATGAACACTCCGCGAGTCAAACAGCAAGTCGTTACGTCACGACCTTGACAGCAGCTGCAGCGCCCTGAAGTTTATCAGAAAAACTGGACTGATCCTCAGGCTTGCTTCCCATTTCCGCTCGAAATCGACGGGTGACTACATCAACATGGATCTGAGTGACATGAGAAAGAAATATAAAAGCGACGAGGAGGTAATGTTCATGTGTTTAATAGACCTTTGAACCTAAACTCGTCTCTGCATTGGCTCGAGACCTTCACTTCATCACCATCTCAATTAGTTAGAGTCGGTGAGACTTTACAATAACACTACATGAATAATCATACACCAATACCCGAATTAATGCTTAGATCTAATGATGAGTTAAGTCGTGTACTAATCACTGACTCATTCGTGAATAACGACATGTCTGTTAGGCAGGGGTGCACACACTTTTTTGACTTGCGAGCTACTTTTAACATGAACAGTCAAGGAGATCTACCTACACTAAAAATGCTAAACATATATATATATATATATATATATATATATATATATATATATACACACACACAAACACAACATATGTTCATGTACCTTGCATATCTGCATGATCCCTTATGACACACTACAATTCAGTGCATTTTTGGTCAGAATCTTACTCTGATGACGTGCACTGAATAGAATCAGACAGGGTTGCATAGTCCGGACAGTACCTGCTGGTAACCAGCCTCCATCAGACCTCCAAATGATGATCAGTCATTGTGGACCGGTATTTGGACTTAATCTTCATGTGGGAAAGGGCTGATTCACATAAATAATAGTAGCGACTGGCTCCAGTAAAGTAAAGTCTTGAAAGAGTCTGTGAAACTCTGACTGACAGCTGTCAATCTGCTCCGTGCAGTGCAATGTTCAACTGCGCACAAGCCTTCCGCTGCGTCTCCAGCTCTGACGCGAGGTTTTGGAAGTTCATGGTGCTGCAACTTTGAGGACAGAAGGTGCATTTTCCGTTTAAAGGCATTAACTGAGCTGATCATGTTGACCACGGATTGTCTTTTCCTTGCAGCTCCAAATTAATCTCAGTTAACATGTTGATCAGATCGGTTAAAATGCCACTGATCATCATTGAGTTGGGAGATTCTGCATGTTTAACAGCAAAAAGAAAATCCCTTATCTCCGGACAGAGCTCTCGAAATCTCTGCAGAAATTTACCCCTACTAAGCCATCTCACATCAGTGTGTAGGAGCTCAGTGTGGTCGCAGACCTCATTGCGGGTGCACTGTCCGTGGTGACTGATATCAATGTACACAGTGGGAGCTTTTTGTCTTTAAAAGACTGAAAAAAGTTAACTCTGTGATTTCGCTTGCTAGTCTTTAGCACTGGCACGTTTGATCGCACACGCGTAGTGAGAGGAAAAGACGAGATCTCAAACTGGCTGTCCTGTACGTCAACGCTAACATTTTATTTATTTTTTTTTTTTTGAAAGGCGATCTACCCACACTTCATTTGCGATCGACCTATTGTGCACCCCTGCTGTTAGTTAATGTGTTGATTAAGTGTAGGGATAAACTAAATCAAGCATGTTCTATGAGAAAGAATATGAATCAAATGTGCATCATTTTAGATTATTTATTATCAAATGTTCTGCATCATTCTCTATCCATTTCTCTTCAAAAGTCTTTGTAAAAAGCACTATACAAATTGATTAATTATTATTATTATTATTATTATTATTATTATTATTATTATTATTATATATTGCCAGAACCCATTTCTCTTTTGTGCACTTGTTCATGTTTTGGGCTGCTCAAAATATCTGTGCACGGGGTTGAGATGAAATGATTGCAGTTTGTTATTAATGCATCTTTCTACGTTCGATAATAATCACTTTGTAATTATGCACATTTAATTCATATTCTTTCATATAGAGCATGTTTGATTTAGTTTCCCCTACATCTTCAATCTCAATCCGGACAGCAGAAGACGTCACTATCTTCAAAAAACTGCTAAAGACCCACCTCTTCCGTGAACCAGATAACTTACCGCTAAAATGCCAACCTCACATTATCCTTAAAAAAAAACAAATTACTCTGGCACTTACACCTCTTCTCTATGTATTTTGCTTTCTAGAACTCAGTTAAAAGATCTTGTAATGTAGCACTACTTTTATTGTTCTATCTTGAATTGATATAACGTTTGCATGTATTTACTCATTTGTAAGTTGCTTTAGATAAAAGAGTCTGCTAAATGAATAAATGAATAAATGTGAATGTTAATTAATAGATAGCGGAAGCCCTATTAAATATTAAATAACAAACATGCAGATTAAATAACAAACATGCACTAACATGTACTTAAGGTTGTCGTTATTCAGGCATGAATTCTAAGACTCACGTCGTAGTTAACGTTCTCTGTTCATTAGTTTGTGATAAGTACATGCCTTAACTCGTCATTCGTTCCTATATTAGTAAGTATTTATTCAGGTATTAGTACATGGTTATTCATTTACTGTTACTGTAAAGTGTTACCGACTTGTCTCGTGTAACATCTGTTTATTGGCTTTAACATAAAGTACTGAGAGATTTGTTATATTAAGGCAGTTGTAGATATCATGATACAGCTGTCAAAATATATTGTACTACTGTATGGAGCATGTGAAGGAATTCATGTGCATCACATCAGACAATATCACATATAAACCGATACAAGCTCTTTTTCTGTATAGACCCAGGCATATTCATTGCAGTTTTGATTTAACCCCACAGGCTTTTGAAGAGGATCACCTCATTTCCCTTGACCCTATTAAGCAGTTTGGTGAGTGGTTTGATGAAGCAACAAAGTGCCCTGAAATTGGTGAGGCCAACGCCATGTGCCTTTCAACAGCAACCAAGTGAGAGTGTTATGCATCGCATTATATTTTAAGAGGAGTTGTGATTCCCTTAAAAACCTAATCAATAGGCTTCTGTGTGATTGATGCATATGCTAAAATGAAGGTAAAAACAGTTGGTTTTCTCCAGCTTTTGACATTTGTCCTATGTAAAGGGACGGGAGGCCTTCTGCTCGAATGTTGCTGCTGAAAGGTTACAGCAATGAGGGCTTCCGCTTCTTCACAAACTATGAAAGCCGTAAAGGTAAAGAGCTGGTGAGTCTTTCCAAACAGTATTTCTCAACTGTTTTTGATGGTTAGCCTTATCCTTAAATTGATCTTTATAGTTTGTTTCAGAGTCAAAGTACACCCAAAATTTACACGGTCCATTTTAATTCATTCTTGTAGGAGACAAATCCACATGCCTGTCTTGTCTTTTACTGGGAACCACTGAATAGGCAGGTGAGTGTATACACACTTATTCACTTAACATAATGCAGAATTATTGCCACTATGAGAATGGACAAAATTATTGTATCTAATAAACACTACAGACAATTCAAATTATATTAATAATAATAATAATAATAATTATCAATTTGTATAGCGCTTTTTTACAATGGTACATTGTCTCAAAGCAGCTTTACAGAAATATCATTTTTACATTTACAAGCGACTTACTAATGAGATCACATTCACGCACCAATGGTAGCAGAGCTGCCAGCTTGCCATTGGGGGCAACTTAGGGTTCAGTGTCTTGCCCAAGGACACTTCGGCATGTGGAGTCACCCGGCCCGGGATTCGAACCGCCAACCCGCTCTACCAACTGAGCCACAGCCGCCCGCATATTATATGGCCAAAAATATGTGGACATCATGTGAACTGCCTATTCCAGATTTAGTCCCCCTTTCTCGTTACCTGGATGATGCACGACTGGTTTTTTGTGATAGTTGTTCACGAGGCCTTTGTTTGTCGTGAGTAGTTAAACTGCCCACTGTTCTTTATAAAAATCCTCCAGGTCCTGCTCAGTCTTTGGTTTTCCAGCATCTTTTGCATATTTGACCCCTTTCCAACAGTAATGATATGATGTAGAGATTCATCTTTTCCCCACTGAGGACAACTGAGGGTCTCGTACACAACTTTTACATAAGGTGCAAATATTCACTGATGCACCAGAAGGCAACACGATACATTAAGACCTAGGGGGGTATAAACCTTTGAGAAGGATGATCAGTATAAATTGTTGTTTTTTTGTTTAAAAATCTTTTTTATTTTCATTTAGTACTGCTCTTCATACAATACATATATTTTCATGTTTCCCTGAAGACAAAATAACTAAATAAAAAAAGTGTGTCATTTTTATGATCCCTCTTATTATTATTATTATTATTATTATTATTATTATTAAAATGTATGACCTCGTATGACAGTGTATGTAAACGTATGACCTCAACAGTACATATGCAGTTTAAAATACTTTCTACATGTGCACAATAAAGGGAACCCATATGATTTCATTTAAATGAATAGAGTATGTTTCATGAAAGTTAGCAATAATTATAGGGTCTGGGTTCTAGGGGTAGTTTATTTCTTTACAAATGTAAATTCATGTAAAATTGTGTCCCCATAGGTTCGGATTGAAGGTACTGTAGAGCGAATCACATGTCAGAAATCTGCTGAGTATTTTCACTCGAGACCCAAGTGCAGTCAGATCGGTGCAGTTGTGAGCAAGCAGAGCAGTGTGATACCCAACAGAGGGGTGAGCAAACAGTTTTTAAGCTCATTTCTGTACCAAGCTTTACCATTTAATAGGTGAACGAGAGAAAATCCTGTTTTAATGGCCTGATTTTCTACTCAGTACCTAAGAGAGAAGAATGCAGAGTTGGAGGAGAAATACAAGGACTCGGAGGTCCCCATACCGGATTACTGGTATGTGTCAAAGTGTAGCTTTAGGTTGCTTTAGTCAACAGCCTACAAAGGAGCTCCATTTGGTTATTACAGTGCATCCGGAAAGTATTCACAGCGCTTCACTTTTCTCACATTTTGTTATGTTACAGCCTTATTCCAAATGGATTAAATTCATTATTTTCATCAAAATTCTACAAACAATATCCCATAATGACAACATGAAAGAAGTTTGTTTGAAATCTTTGCAAATTTATTAAAAATAAAAAAAAAACAAAAGAAAAGCACATGTACGTAAGTATTCACAGCCTTTGCTCAATACACCCTCAAGTCTTTTTGAGAATGATGCTGCAAGCTTGGCACACCTATTTTGGGGCAGTTTCTCCCATTCTTCTTTGCAGGACCTCTCAAGCTCCATCAGCTTGGATGGGGAGCGTTGGTGCACAGCCATTTTCAGATCTCTCTAGAGAAGATCAATCGTATTCAAGTCTGGGCGCTGGCTGAGCCACTCAAGGACATTCACAGAGTTGTCCTGTAGCCACTCCTTCGTTATCTTGGCTGTGTGCTTAGGGTCGTTGTCCTGTTGGAAGATAAACCTTCACCCCAGTCTGAGGTACAGAGCGCTGTGGAGCAGGTTTTCATCAAGGATGTCTCTGTACATTGCTGCATTCATCTTTCCCTCGATCCTGACTAGTCTCCCAGTTCCTGCCGCTGAAAAACATCCCCACAGCATGATGCTGCTGCCACCACCATGCTTCACTGTAGGGAGGTATTGGCCAGGTGATGAGTGGTGCCTGGTTTCCTCTAGACATGACGCTTGCCATTCAGGCCAAAGAGATTAATCTTTGTCTTGGTCTTGGTCTGAGAGTCTTTTGGCAACTCCAGGCAGGCTGTCCTGTGCCTTTTACTGAGGAGTGGCTTCCATCTGGCCACTCTACCATACAGGCCTGATTGATGGAGTTCTGCAGTGATTGTGGTTGTTCTGGAAGGTTCTCCTGTCTCCACAGAGACACGAGGGAGCTCTGTCAGAGTGACCATCGGGTTTTTGGTCATCTCCCGGACTAAGGACCTTCTCCCCTGATCACTCAGTTTGGCCGGGCGGCCAGCTCATGGAAGAGTCCTGATGGTTCCAGACTTCTTCCGGTTACGGATGATGGAGGCCACTGTGCTCATTGGGACCTTCAATGCTGCAGAAATGTTTCTGTACCCTTTCCCAGATCTGTGCCTTGGTACAATCCTGTCTCGGAGGTCTCCAGACATTTGCTTGGACTTCATGGCTTGGTTTGTGCTCTGACATGCATTGTTAATTGTGGGACCTTATATACACAGGTGTGTGTCTTTCCAAATCATGTCCAATCAACTGAATTTACCACAAGTGGACTCCAATCAAGTTGTAGAAACATCTCAAGGATGATCAGTGGAAACAGGATGCACCTGAGTTCAATTTTGAGTGTCATGGCAAAGACTGTGAATACTTATGTATATGTGCTTTTTTGTTTTTTATTTTTAATAAATTTGCAAAGATTTCAAACAAACTTCTTTCATGTTGTCATTATGGGGTATTGTTTGTAGATCTTTGAGGAAAATAATGAATTTAATCCATTTTGGAATAAGGACATAACATGTGGGAAAAGTGAAGTGCTGTGAATACTTTCTGGATGCACTGTATATTGGGAATAATATTGAATACTTCCTTTCACAGCAGTTATTCTGACATTGTCATTTGATTATGATCTAAAATAACCATGAATTGTCCAGTGTTTGTTACAGTTAGTTTGTTCTTCTTTTTGTAGGGGAGGCTACATTGTCAAGCCATATCAGATTGAGTTCTGGCAAGGTCAAAGCAATAGACTGCATGATCGTATTGTTTTCACAAGAGTCAAGGAGGGCGAGACTGAACTTCAAGAGATGCAGCATCAGGCAGAGGGAGGTTGGGTGTACCACCGATTAGCACCCTAACAGGAATCCTTTATCAAGAGACTCATCATTCTATACTAGCTACAATACATTAGGAAGTTAACTGAAACACAGATGATTTTTGCTTAGTTAAGATTCAGGATATGCCAAATTGTTGTTTTATCTGTTTTTAGACAAATCGTTTTTGTACCATAAAATGAATATTTATTTTAGTTTGTAATGTTTGAGTCTTTTCAATAGGTTAGTATCGCTTAGTATTGCAGAGGTCAATATGGTGATCATGATGCATTCTGACACCCTAATTAGGTGATATTGTCTTTAATGTAGATACCCACATCATTTAGTTTAAGATATGAAATACAATTGTGCTTTCATTGTTTGTTAGTCACAACTCTAATAGCAAAGGAATAATGGCCCAGTGATAGTGCATGCTTCATCTTGCCCACTAGGAATAACGGTGATTAATTTGGTTGTATCTGGCTGCCAGATCACAGTGATGGCTGGAAAAGGCCGCATGTTTACAGCTGGGTCACTTTCAGCCCTAAATTGAAATGCAGCACAAGCATTGGTGCATTTCGTCCATATTCCAAAAGCCTATTTGGATCAGATTTCTTTGCTGTTAAAGCAGTGATATCCCTAAACCTGTAGAAACCACATTTCTGCTAACTGGCATTAGATAGTATGTAAATGATTTTTTATCTGGTAAGGGATCTCCACTGGTTCTCCAATAAAATTTCTGAATGAACAAGAAACCATTACCAAACATTTTATCCATGAACATTTAAGTTGTTTTACTGTAGTGTAGCAAGTTCTTCTAATGATGTACAGATGCTGACAAATTAATGGGGAAAAAAATCTACAAGTCTCTGGAACTGTACTGAAGTGATGAACATCATTCCTCTTAAATTATATTCCCTCATAGATGTTCAGTTGAGTTGAAATCTGTTGACTGTGAAGGCCATAACATATGATTTACATAATTTTTGTATGCGTCAAAGCATTTGGAAGATCCCATCAGGATAGAGATGTTTCATTACAGGATAAAGGTGATGAGTCAGAATAACCCGAACCTCAAGATCCCAAAATTTGATTGTGGTTTTAAAAGAAATGTGTTACTCAGCAGTTGGTAGGCCAGTAGATGGCAGTGTTGGAGCAAATGATACTGAAGTTAGTCCCCATGCGCACTATTTTACAGTTAGAACAGAGTACCATCTTGATCTTTTGTCAGTCAGTTGATTTTATTAGGCTCATTTGATGAAACAGTAGGCAAACAATAGGTAACACGTACCAAAGTAGACATGTTCTATTTAAACACGTGTACAGTATCTGCCATTTGTGAATGTACTGATGAAGTAAAACATTGAAAATGTCCGTACTGCTGTCTTTGCTTAAACATCCAGTACCATTACATAAATCAATACACAGTTAGAAGGGGGTTTTTTTTCAACAAGCAATCCTATGAGTATGCTAAAATGCACATAAACCTGGTCTGATTAAGTATTACACATTTCAATGAATAATTAAACTCTAAATTAGTTTTCTATAATAATGCTCACATAGTATGTCTCTTTACACTGAGCAGATATCCCATGCTGATATCAGAATGCCTCTTCGAAAGACCTCTTTCATGGTGTTTGTAAAATGTGTGTGCCGGTTTGGGTGTATGAGTGAGTGGGTGGGTGTATTGTGTATGAATGAGAATCATCTCCTTTTTAAGTATGTGTGCTATTTATCTACAGCAAAGTTCTCGTCAGTCCTGTTGTGCTCACTGAAAATACTTGAATTGTCAGCCAAAGTGGATCGAACCTTCTTTTTCTCTTTGAAACGGCCAGAGTGAGAGACTTTGACATGACTGCTTTTGGCTGCAGACCTGTCCACAATCTTTTCCAGCCTGGTGTTTAGGTGACTGCCAGCGTTATCTGTGCTTTGAGGAGGGCTGGACAGCTCTTTGTTGCCAGTGTTGCTTCCGTTCTCAGTTGGGATTTCATAAAGGACCTTGGACTCAGAAGAATTCTTCTTCAAGAAGGTCAGTTTCCACCAGGAAGGGTCAGCCATGACTCATACAAGACAAAACTTTGGACCTGCAACAAAGGTGATTTATGTTGAGTTACGGCTCCTTAAAAACCTAAATGCTGTTATGTGAATAATATTCTTTTGTACATGTACAGTTTAAAGAATATTTCTGTTTTTGTTGTATTTGCAATTTAATTACACTATTAAGTCAGTAATCTTATTAAGTCACTAATCTTCTCTATCTTATCCCGGGAACGGTAATACACCCTGGATGGGATACCAGTCAATCAAGGCAGCATTCACACACACACCCACATTTACTCACTCTTTTTCAAATTTTGTGCCGATTAAGAGTTCCCTGTTAAACTACCCAGAGGAAACACACATGAAGGGAGAATGTTGAATTCATTCTAATTTATGTAGACTTATATTTTAAACAACCATCCGTTGATTCCTATGGTATGTTAATTAACATTGTTTAGTAATCCTGAAATTTACGGTCTTTCAGTGTTAACTAATGCAGTAAATGTTAGTTTACTGTACCTCACTTTAAACTATTAACTGTTAACTCCCTTCTTTGTTGCCAAAGGTTTTGCATTTGAAATACTTATGTAAGTTCATTTACACTTTTTACAGTCCCCATTTCTCTTTTAACTGGTTTAAATGTTATGTGCTGATGCTATTTATTGCACTACAAATGAGTGTTATTTTCTTAAAAACGTAATATCTCAAAATCAATTGCTTCCTTTGTTTGTTTTGTTAACTTAAGTTTATTTTGAACATATAGCACAATCTTAACATACAGAACATTTTATGGTCACTTTAGGCAAATACCGAGGAGTTCTAGGGAGATATAGCAAACTCTTTCCTCTGTCCATGATTACATGAAGGAAGACATCTGATTCTAGCACTGTTCAATTAATGAGAGTACGATTGGATCCTTTCTCTTCCTTGAGATCCAAGTTGTGCCAACACACACACACACACACACACACACACACACACTCGCACACTGTTTTGCATGTAATACTATCGTATTACACATATAAATAGAGACCATATACATGCTTATATGTATGGGTAAGCACGTGTATATAGGTAAGCATGTCCCTTCGGTATGTAATTATGAATGACTCCAAAATGGCATTGATGGCAAAGGTTTGATAATGGAACAGTTTGCTTCTAACACACAGCCAGCAACCAGGACAACTTTCTCTTAGATAAGGTCCCATGCTTGCCACTATTAAATTTGTAATCAGTTTGACCTTTTGTCTGAAAGGAGTTACAAGTTTAATTGTGCAGCATTTTCTTCTAAAGTATTTCAGCCCCTTAAGAAGGAGTGAACTGTCATATGAGCTCACTATGGCCTGGTTCACTTTAAAGTTAGACTGCATATTAATTATGATGGGATCTAAGATTATGCATCTAAATCAAAAGTATTTTTGTCCTTTTAATACTGGGCATCTGTTTGCTTAGTTAAACTGTCTAACAAAGGCCAAATATGGACAGGTCTAAGGGAATATTAGACAATCAGATAAAGTAAAGGAGCTAAGTATATGCGAATGAGATCCTCCACTTACATAAATGTCAATTTCATTTACAAAAAGCAGCTTTTTTAAGGACAGTTGTCGGTCCTTAACAGCACTTATTTCTAGCACACTAATCTTCACATCTCTTGGATGGTGTCTTCTTTCAGTCAAAGAAGTCACTGGTTTCTTGTTCCAAGAAGTACACAATAATCCAACTAAGAA
The DNA here is from genome assembly GCA_022414735.1 of Noturus placidus. Taxonomy (NCBI): domain Eukaryota; kingdom Metazoa; phylum Chordata; class Actinopteri; order Siluriformes; family Ictaluridae; genus Noturus; species Noturus placidus. Next base: position 113,205 of record JAFFST010049669.1, read on the forward strand.
CAGTAGCAATGAGAAAGACATGACAAAATAAAGTGTCTTCATGTACTTTGGTCATATTCTGTAGAACCATCTAGAATTATGACCAATAATATAAGACCATATTATATCTAACTACCATTTAACACCACTTCTAAATTTCTATATATCCTCAATTGCTTAAGTTATTTTGTTTCATTCTCTGTATGAGCAGATTCACAGATCACAAAGCATGTATATCATGCACTGTCTAAACCTTGACAATCAATAACCATGTTCAAAGCCTTTTTGCTGAAACAATGTTTGAACAAGGAAATAGTTAGCAGAAAGGCCCAGTAAAGTAAGCCATAGTCACAGGAGTATTATGTTTGCTCACTGAACTGGGCTTTTATAATATCTCTCTCACCTGGGATAGGTGTGGATATTGTCTTGGTTACTGTGGGTTTTAGGAGGCCTAATCAGTTTCTATTTCTCTGACTAAGCTCTTTCACTGCTTTAAAAGCAAGGCAGTCATCCATATCCTTTACCCCGATGGCTATTGTCCCAATCTTATCCTTTTCATTTGACTCAAAATGATGATACCATTCATCTAATATTAATTTTAATAAAAGTTTTAGGTTCGTGCCGAGTGGAAGATTGCAATCTGACATTGAGCAATAAAGCACCTCTATTCAAAATAATGACTTCTAATTAAAAGGAGAGCGAGCACTAAGCAGTAAAAATTGCTCCATATACCAGCTACTTTAAAGCCCTGTGCATGTCCTTAAAATTAAAATGCATGATACTGATGTACTGTATGTAGACGAATGTGTAATTGCCTACAAATTACAGATCAAGCATTTTCAAAGGATTTGTACTCAAGTATCATTTTAAAATTTAATTACCTGATACCTGATAATTACCTGATAGCTGTGTGTCAGATGAACAGATGTTCACATTAAGGCAGAAGTATGTAATAATCTACCAGCTGTTTTCTTCCATCTTCTTGTGTATGTTTCTTCTGTCAATGACTCTGAAGCGTTGTCACTTCTTGAATCCTGAACCTTCCTTAATAAATCTCTGGTTGTTTTCATTTGGCACCAAGGTGTGTCCTTCCCCACTGTCTCCCTATACACCCATACACACTGAGAGAACTGCTTATGGAGCCTCTTACAAGTGGTTCAGTTCAAGCTGAAACTAAGGGACAACCCTTTGGAACTTGTGCAAATGTTACAGCCATATGAGTGAAAAGGGGGAGGGTTCAATCCACCAAACTGAACCAATCCTATAGGAGTGGGATGTTGACTTCTAATCTGCATAATATATACAAAGGGCCCCTAAACATTCTGGATGAAGACAAAAAACACTTATTATAATAATATATAGTATCTGATATAATAAAGGTTTTGGGGGGAAAAAACAAATGCCTTTTTTTCACTGTGATAACTGAAAGTAAAGCTTATTCATCCCTCTCACCAATCACTTAGGACATATATACACTTTAGAATTTCTGCATTAATATGATCATCATCAGATTTTCACACAAGTTCTAAAAGTAAATAAAGAACCCAATTAAACCAATGAGGCAAAATATTATAATTAATCATTAACTTACTAAGGAAATTGATCCAATATTACATATCTGTGAGTGGCAAAAGTATGTGAACCTTTTGCTTTCAGTATCTGGTGTGACCCCCCTTGTGTAGCAATAACTGCAACTAAACCTTTCTGGTAAGTGTTGATCAGTCCTGCACATCGGCTTGGAGGAAGTTTAGTCCAATCCTCAGTACAGAACAGCTTCAACTCTAGAATGAATTTGGGTGTCTCACATGAACTGCTTTCTTTAGGTCTTTCCATAACATTTATTTTGGACTAAGCTCAGGACTTTGACTTGGCCATTCCAAAACATTAACTTTATTCTTCATTAATCATTATATGGTAGAACAACTTGTGTGCTTAGGGTCATTTTCTTGCTGCATGACCCACTTTCTCTTGAGATTCAGTTCATTGACAGATATCCTGACATTTCCGTTCATTCATTGTTCCATCAATGATGGAAAGTCGTCCTGGCCCTGATGCAGCAAAACAAGCCTAAACCATGATACTACCATAACCATGTTTCACAGATAGGATAAGGTTCTTATGCTGGAATGCAGTGTTTTGCTTTCTCCAAACATAATGCTTCTCATTTAAACCAAAAAGTAGTATTTTGATTTAATCTTTCCATAGCACATTTTTCCAACAGCCTTCAATGTTCTCCTGACGGTGGACTCATGAACATTAACATTGAGAGAGACATGTAGTTGCTTCGAAGTTACCCTGAGTTCCTTTGTGACCTTGCAGACTATTACACATCTTGCTCTCGGAGTGGTCTTTGTTGGTCAACCACTCCTGGGAGGGTACCAATGGTCCTTCAAAAATGGCAATATGCTCCAACTCCTATTGTTCCATGGTGAGTGCATTTGTTTCTTACAGTGGAGGAACTCTAAGGGTTCTGCTAGATTTTAGTGGGTTTTTCTTGTTAATTTTGCCTTGCCTTACTTGGCTGAATTAGTTATTGTACCACTGTTGTTGCCTATAGGTGGCACTCACCACTCATTTTTATTCATTTTTTGCCACGGTTGGTTCCCTTGATGCTATCTCCTCCATTCACATCCCTTACCATCTAGCCAACTAGCTGGCCTTGGTATACATGACAATAGCATGGTTGAGTGGGTCTTCTTGATTATGTTAATAAAGGTGAGCATAGTAAGAAGCTGTGACCATCCTGACTCACATTCTAGACAACTTGGTGTCAGAAGTGGCTCAGCTGGAGTTAAACCCCCATGTTGAAATACTGCCTCAATTTTGTCTGAAAACTAATCTGGATTGATTTCCCTCTTATTGTATGAGCTGCTAACAGTTTCTTAACTAGCTGTGACAGCCAAGCTCAAAATGGCATTGGTCCAAGTGGGATTAGATAGTAATGTGTGTCTTGCAGAATTCACTACATTATCAAGCAAGGATTTTCTGAAGAGTTTTAATGATGGTTTTGGACAGTTCAGTCGCACCCTGGGTCAGTGTCACATGTAGTATGACTGAGGACAATCAGGGTAATTTCAATCACATACCTACTGTTGACATCTACATCACGTCGCTGGTGGTCCCACAGATCATTGTAACCTGATGTCCACAAGTAAAATATGTCAAAACCATGAAAATACAGTAGTGGTCAGTAATCATTAAACTCTGTGAAAATGTACCACTATCGGCTTGAGGCAGCAGTTTCACCCAGGAGAGTGTTGTCCGTGTCTGGAAAACATTGGCACAGCACAGGTGGACCTCTTCACTGAAGGTAAGTAAAGTGATTGTGAATTGTGGCTTTCCCCAGTGGAGTCAAACAGCCTGTTGGTGTAAGATATGCTGGACCATGACTGGCCCTACCATCTACTGCATGACCTTGTCTCCCACTTGGTACACTTTGGTGGCGTACTCACTTTACAGATCCTCTGAAAGAAATCAATTCAGGATTAGAATTCTGATTTCACATCACATGCATAAAAATCAAACATGAGGCTAAGAAACTGTTTCAGTTGCCACAAAACTACTGTAACCACTTTTCACAGAATAGCCAAATTACACCTCTACTGTCCGGATGTATTACAAAAAAAATAAGCACAATATTAGTGCTGTAGTAGTCAAGTTAATAAAAGAATGTAAATACGTTATGCAATAATGGAATAGATTTAGTTGAACAAAACAAACAAAAAAAAGAAAGAATCTTGACTTCCTTACAGTGTTAAGCTCAGTAAGCACAAACAGGCATGCCCATGTAGGCATATTTACCACATATACTGACAAATGCAACAACCTACATAATAATAATAATAATAATAATAATGATAAGAAGAAGAAGAAGAAGAAGAAAGGTTGATTATTTAATGTAGATCTTTAATTATGTGCAGTCTGCATATAAATATAATGACTGAAAGTATATATAAAACTGCAGCTAATTTCAGACCTCCAAAAATAGCTGAAAAAATCTAAAGTTAACTTATATTTAAAGACAAAATGTGTACAGTCTCTTGAAGTAGAATATTAATTTAATAGAAAAGAAAGTGAATGCTCTATTTAATTAAATGTCTCCAAGGAACAGGATGGCATACTTGCACTAACAGTAAACAGAATAGACTGTAACCTTGCATATCTTGTGACAGTCATGTGCTCATATACTAAGATGACCACGCCACCTAGTGGACAGTTGGACCCCACTGGGTGTAATACTGCACACACTTGGCTTCATATTAGGGAGTTGAACACATTTCGGTGACAAATGTATCTGTTACTCGGGTTATGAGTAATTTCAGTGCACATGCAAATAAAAGTGAGTCTGTGTCCAGTTCCTTGCAACTTGTTTTAATAAGAAATAAAGACTAAAACAGCAAGACTATTAAGACAGTCATAGGACAGTATTTGTTAAAAAATAATCAGGAATGGGACCAGCTAAAAAAAAAAAAAAAAGGTTGTGCGGTCAGATATGAAGCTCGAGTGACAAAAAGGCCAAGCTGATTGACCGTCCACTTTTTTAGGAACACCTGTACATTCATGCAGTTTTCCAATCAGCCAATCGAACAAATAATCGTGCAGATAAGAGCCTCAAATCATGATCACATCAAACATCGGAATGAAGAACAACATGATCTCTGTGACTTAGATAGTTGTGATTAGATAACTGTGACCGTTGCAGATGGGCTTGTTTGAGTACTTCAGAAACTGTTGATCTCCTGGGATTTTCATACACAACCGAATATATGTTCCTTTTAAAGTGGACGGTGAGTGTATGTTTCCGACACGACCCCATGATGCGGGTTAACCCTCATCTCACTAACTACCATTATAATGGTCACGCTGTAAGAATAAAAGGGGTCTTTTATTTTGGTGAGTGAACAGCCGGTTGTCTGATTTGTCTAGGCGGAAGACTCTGTCACTATTGCTGTTTCTAATTGGTCGCTTCACACAGGACCGTCTGGATATTCTGCATTTCTGATTGGTTGGATGTGTACGTACGTGTCAATGGCCATGTAAACGAATACTGCGTGATAAATCACATTTAAAAGCGCGTTATGGATATGTCGTGAATCTTATAGTACTTCTATATATTTACAAAGAAATAAACAAATACCAGGAAGTTGAGGATAATATGGAGGTAAAGTGAGTGTTTGGGTAAAGTTAATTTCGTGACTGCATTAATGTTTTGTAGCTTCACTAGCCCACAATGCTAACCACGCTGTTTCAGTAATGTCAACTCTGAACGCTTGTGTTGTCAGAGGCTTTCAAACTTTGGCTATGCAAGTCAACTGTCATAATTATGTTTGGGTTAATAGCTACTTTTTTGGACTACATTTTCACTTTGTTGACATTCGACATGATTATGTTACAGGTCTAGCACATTTACTTTAAAGGAACATTTTGTATTTATTTATTTTTCATTTCAGAATATTCAAAAACTCCCTATTGACATTCACACCAGCAAACTTCTCGGTAAAACTTAAGTCTTATTTATGTGAAACAAATAAAAATGTACACCCATCTGTCCATGCATATATAGTATCTGTATACGTTTGTTTTCAGACTGGCTGGTGGACAGGAGACACTGTTCTCTGAAATGGCAGAATGTAGTGATGGTGATCAGGGAGAAGATCAATGCTGCTCTCCAGGACATGCCAGAGAACGAGGAGATCAAACAGCTGCTCATGGGTTCATGTCAGTCCCTTTTAGGCTTAATCTACTCAAATCTGTTTTGCATATGCAGCTGTTTTTGATATCTTGTTTTTAGAGTGTGTGATCAGTTACATAACTGGCAGGGTTGGTATGTTAAGAAAGCATCACTGAATCAAATGAACGTCTGGTGTGCATTGGATGTGTTGAACACATTTATATTTGGATGTCGTTTATATTTATTTATTCATTCATTCATCTTAGTAAGTGCTTTATCCTGGTCAGGGTTGGTTGTGATAAATCGGGAGCTTATTCTGGGAACACCGGATACGAGGTGGGAATACACCCTGAATGACATGCCAGTCCATCTCAAGGCATCATGCACACAAACATTCTGTGAATAGTGTTTGCATCCATATTTTTTTGGAGATTTCACAGCACACACATACACATGTTTTGTCCATTACCATGGGTTCATCATTGCCTTCAGTAAAAATATTTTCTTGTCAATGCAGATATTCACTATTTCCATTGCCTAAGGATAGTGGAAATACTAAAGGGAACGGAAGCCTCATCCAAAAACATATTCGGCAAGTATTCATCGCAAAGGATGAAGGTGATTGCTTGCCTTTGACTAGTCTCTGTGTAACTACTTGCACATATGTCACATTGAACTAGTTTTTTTGTTTATCAATAGGACTGGCAAGAAATAGTGTCCTTGTATGAGAAAGATAATGTGTATCTAGGTAAGTGAGGAACAAATTGGTCATTAAGTGGATATTCTGTGTATGCTGCATTTGAACACTGGTGCAGGTCATCATGTTTGTGCACATGACATCCTTCTATGTGTGTTTAGCGGAGCTGGCAAGTCTGCTGAGCCGCAGTGTTAGCTACGAAGGTCCTGCTTTGAGGAAACAGGTGGCTAAAGCACAGCAGCTGCAGCAGGAGCTGAGCAGGCGGGAGCTGGAGTGCCAGAGTGGAGCTGCAGATATGAGAGAGCGCTACTATGCAGCGTGCAAGCAGTATGGCATTACGGTGAGCTACTACCAAGTTCATGCATTCTCTTAGAACCTGGAGAACTATAATAAGTCACGACATAGGCATAGAGAAAATAAAACGTTCCTGAATTTATACAGTGTTTGAGGGCTAAAAAATAAGTGATTTAGAATTTAATGGAATCTATACAAAAAAAAACTTGCAAGTAGTCTTAGGATTAATATCAGTAAGATGAATAACATTTATGTATGTATTTATTTATTTATTTATTTCTACCTAAACATTTACTCTGTTTCTTGTTGTATTGGGCCTCATTTATGAAGCCGGATATGAACAGATTTATTTTGTAGGAGCATTTACACGATGTTTTTATCATGTTTACAGCAGACGTGACTTACAGAAGCACTTTAGAGTCTCTATCAAAAACATCCTCATGCTCCTTCACTAGGGGGAGTAAGATCAAGAACAGGTTGTGAAGTGTAGTTGTTTTGTCATTTTGTATTAGTGAAATAATAAGAAAAATAAAGAAAGCGAGCAAACGCATAATCTACACATACACTGTGATTTTAGTCGTGACATGATTGTTGGTGCCAAATGGGCTGGTTTGGGTATTTATATAACTGCTGATTTCCTGGGATTTCTACACGCAACAGTCTCTTTAGTTCAATCAGAATGGTGCTATAAAGGAAAATCATCCAGTGAGCTGCAGTTTTGTTGACAGAAACACCTTGATGATGAGTGAGATCGACGAGAACGGCCAGATTGGTTGGAGCTGACAGAAAGGCTACAGTAACTCAGATAACCACTCTTCACAATTGTAGAGCGCAGAAAAGCATCTCCGAATGCACAACATGTTAAACCTTGAGGCAGATGGGCTACAACAGCAGAAAACCATGTCGGGTTCCACTTCTGTCAGCCAAGAACTGAAAGCTGAGTCTGCAGTGCACAGATTCACCAAAACTGTACATTTGAAGACTGGAAAAACATAGCCACAGATGGTAGGGTCAGAATTTGGCACCAACATCATGAATCCATGGATCCAACCTTCTTTGTGACAACAGTCCAGGTTGGTGGAGGTGCACTGGTGTGGGGACAGTGTAGGTAGTTTTTTCCTTTGTTTTCATATCGTACCATTTTCATGTCCCCTCACTTTGCACTTAATTCAATTTTCTGTAGTTTGTTTATAGATTTTGATGTTTTTATGTGCTGTTACGCTGCCTTTTTTATTGGTATAGAAGTTGGTCAAACTAACTGCTATTTCTGCCTTTTCTTTCACCTTTTAGTAGTCATTTCATGTTTCCAGCCCTCTGTGCACTTGACCTTTTTTGGAGTTTTTGGGTGTCATTAAATGCAGAAGAGTTGTTTTGGGGATGCACTTTATATTTTACAGGTGATTGACACGCATCAGCATTCAGCAAATTTTGTAAATACAAATCAGCATTTCTGAATATTTTGTAAATCTGGGAAAAAGCTTTTTAGTTCGGTTTGTCTTACACTTAAACATTTACACACCACTTTACTAAAAATTGACAAATGAGGCCCATTGTTTGTAGAATGTTTGTGTCTTGTTTGAAAATCAAATGAGAATTCCACAACAATAGCCCTTTTTATTCAAATGCAAAACCTATTGCATAAGAAACATTAGAACATTGAGTTTATCCATAATTATTATAATTTCATAATAATCTGTTGTGTAGTTGTACTGAATCCCGAACCGATCCCGTTAACACTGGGTGCAAGACAGGAGAATTCCCCCTGGATACTCCATCAGGGCACTATGCAGTCACTCATTCACACCTAGGAGGAATTTACTATAGCCAAACGGCCTACCTGCATGTTCTTGGACAGTGGAAGGAAAGCCACTCGCACATGGGAAGGGCATGCAAAAATCTTCAGAAGGGTCCACTTTTGAACATTGTGTTTTTTGACAAGTAGGACAGCATTGTGCAGAGTTTTTGTTTGCATCTGTTCATTCCAATGGACTAAATTGCTGACATGTTTATTTGCAGGTATGCAATTCATATACTGTATATAGACAAGATCTTCAATTCAGTGGTAGTTCAGAAGAAGTCTGAAGTTTCAGGCAGTTGACTTTATGCTTAATTAAAAGTGAAACAGATAATAAGAAAATTCAGCAGGTTTATGGCCAAAAGTATGCAGATTTTTCCCAATCTGTTGCCACAAAGTTGGAAGCACACAATTGTCTAGGATGACTTTGTATGCTTTAACATTAAAATTTCCCTTCACTTTAACTAAGAGGACCAAATATGTTCCATTACACAAAGTGCGGTACATGAATACAATTGGTTGCCAAGGTTGGTGTGGAAGAACTCGAGTGGCCTGCACAGAGCCCTGACCTCAACTACATTTGAAAACCTTTGGGATGAACTGGAACAGCCACTGTGAGTGAGGCCTTCTTTCCCAACCTGATTAATGCTCTTGTGTCTGAATGAGCAGAAGTCCCAACAGCATCATTACAAAATCTAGTAGAATCCCTTTCCAGAAGAGATAAGGAGATATCAACTCTATGTTAATGCCCACTGTTTTGGAATGGGATTTTCGTGTGTGTGTGTGTGTGTGTGTGTGTGTTGTGGTCAGGTACCCACATACTTATTGCCATATAGTATATGTCTACATGCATACTGATTCTTACAGCAGTTCTTCCCAAAGCTGCAAATTATGAAACATTGATTTTAAGGCAGCTAGCCCTAACCAGTACTTGACTACAGATTTGTTTCCCAAAATTACAACTGAAAATTACTTACTGATCTGACTTTCTCAGGGGGAGAATGTGGCGAGGGAGTTGCAGGCCCTTGTTAAGGATTTACCCAATGTATTGGAGGGAACAGGGAGACAGGCTGCCTGCCTGGAGGAAACAATGAAGCTCTACACAGCTTTCACCAAGTTTGTCTGTGACTGGTGAGTGCCATCACTATGACTGTTTAGAAGTTAAAGTTCTAAGCAGTCATAGTTTGTGGTGTGTAAAATAACAGTACATCTCTTAGTGTTTTTTAGGGTAAATTAGTTTTCAATGAACTGCTTAGCTTTAGAGTCGGCTATTAAATAAATTGGGATCTTGCATATCTCTTCAGGTCCGGGCCTGTTCTACCTATACTGTCTTTCATTCAACGAAAAGGAAACACAACAGTGTACGAGTGGAAGACGGGAAACGTCCCAACGGTTATAGAGAGGCCTGTAGTAGAGGAAGCGCCACCTGACACTGTCACAGAGGAAACGGTGAGTAACCAAATAGAACAGTAAGAAACCAAATGAACAGGTTGTCTGTTTGCAAATACGCACAGATGTGTAAGTGGGTGCATGTCTGTATTTACTCATGCTCAGTTTTAAATAGATTGACTGGGGAGACTTATGCAGCAACTCTGAGGAAGTGAATTTTGGGACCAAAGTTGAGGAGGGGGTGGACTGGGGAATCACACTGGAGTCTGGTAAAAAGGTAACGCACAAGCAGCTGTGTACTTGAATACAGTCTCTTTACAGGTTTTTTTTTATTGTAGAACATCACTTTCCATAGTGGCCATAATATGGATGTCATATTTGGAATATTTATTTTTCATGGCAGGAAACAAGTGATGGTGGCATTGACTGGGGTGAAACTGAAACTGCTGCAGTGGAGATCGAAGTTGTTGCGGCAGGCACTGACTGTAAATATGTATTTGCTTTCTATAGTAAATGACACATTTCAAATGGGTATAATGTCCTCACAAGATTAATAACCCAGGCTGGGTTTATAGGTCCTGAAGGTGTTGCGAGAGGTGAGGATGCACTCTCTCTGCTCGAGAACCCTCAGACACGAAGTCAGTTTATCGATGAATTGATGGAGGTACTTCAACTCAACACTAAAACATTATTTTATGTCAGTTGACTATAATCGGTACAGGCGATTTTATGATGAGCTTAAACTCATGACATGCAGTCATGTGAAAAAATGAGTACACCCCATGGAAATTGTTTGACTTATTTGGACAAGCAAACATTTCATCCTCTTTGAAACAATGCCTATTAATAAAGGTGACACACAAAATTGACATTTTGTAGTAATTTTGTCAATTTAAATGAACAAAAAAACAGATCAGCCATATGGAAAAAGTAAGTACACCCGAACATTTATCACACCTTCAAATTCGTAAAATTAAAATCAGGTGATTAGAACCTGCTTAGGGAGTTGGGATGGAAACTGTCTTATTTATACCTCTCATATCTAGTGTCACATCTGGTGTTCCCTTTGTTATTGAGGCGTGTGGTGTCATCCTGCCAAGATCTAAAGAGTTCTGTAAGACCTTCAGGGGAAAAAAAGGTTGTGGATGCCTATGAGTCTGGCAAGGGATTTAAAAAGACCTCCAAATTATTTTAAATACATCGTTTCACTGTAAGGAAAATAATTTACAAATGGCACAGATTTAAAATGACTGCCAATTTGACTGTAAATTCAGCCCAAGAACAGACTGTTGAATTCAAGAAGTCTCCAGGAACCCTAAAATTTCATTACAGGATCTGCTAGTAAGCCTTGCAGCTGTTGGTGTTAAAGTGCATGCTTCTACAATCAGAAAGAGATTGCACAAATTTGACCTGCATGGGAGGTATGCCAGGAAAAAGGCTTTGCAAGACTACAGTTTGCCAATGTGCATAAAGACAAAAACCAGCCCTTTTGGAATATTGTGCTCTGGACAGATAAATCAAAGATAGCGATATCTGGCCTCGGTAACAACAAACATGTTTGGTGCAGACCAAAGACAGCTTTTCAGGAGAACCTCTTACCAACTGTGAAACACAGTGGTGGATCTGTTATAGTTTGGGGTTGCTTTGCTGCCTCAGGGACCGGACAGCATGCATCTTGCAACTGAAAGAGTATTGCTTGGAATAGTGATCAAAAAGCTATGCAAAATATCTACAGGAAGTTATTTTTGCTAAAGGGGGTAAAACTAGCTTTTGACGCCAGGGATGTACTTACTTTTTCCACAGAAGAATATCTATTAATATTTCTGTTGAATAAATAATTGAAAAAGCTCATTTTCTTTGTGGTTTTGTTAAAGTATATCAAATTTGATTAAATGTTTGCTTGTCCAAATATGTCAAACAAGCCAACAATTTCTATGGGGTGTACTTATTTTTTCATATGAATAATATTGTGCATATATTTTGTCAGTAACAATTTTCCAGCTGTAATGGTGGCTTATCTCTGGTGGAAATATTTGCTAGGTTGTGATGCTCTCCTCTCTGTGTCTGACTGCCTAGTTGGAAGTGTTCCTGTGTCAAAGACTGAGTGAGATGAGTGAGGAGGGCGATATGGTGTCCATGAGCCAGTTCCAGCTGGCTCCCTCTATCATTCAGGGGCAGACCCGGGAACGTGTGCAGGCCATGCTGGCAGATGTGCGCCACCTTCTGGAAGGACTGATGTCACTGCGCATGAAGCATCTGTTCATGATTCAGGCATCACCTCGGTAAGTGTTCATGTATACACTTACTTTTCTCTTGCATTCACAGGTCTACACACTCATCTGATTTAGACCAATAACCTGAATGGGACGTATTAAATGTCAGATCTGGTGATTTAGGACTGTTGCCCAAGTTCTGCCACACTCATAAGTCAATTACCATCCTGTGTCAGAGCAAAGAAAATGTGATGAATCTTCAGGATTGAAATGTAAGCATACAGGTATGATTCACAGTAACTCTAAATGTTCATTACTGTGGTTGTGTTTCAGCTATGTGGAGCGTGTGTCTGACATGCTGAGGCAGAAACTAAAGCAAGCTGATATTTTGGTGCTGAAACAAGCCTCCTTGGCTGAGCGGAGGCAAGAAGCGCTCGAGGAACAGGCCAAGCTAGAACCTCGTATTGATCTGCTGGCTGCCCACATCAAGGAACTACAGAAACTGGTACATATTCTATTAAGTGTTAAGAGAATATCAGGGAAGCCCATGATGGTGTATTCTTTTGATTTGTGTGTATGTGTATGTATGTATGTGTGTGTGTATATAATATATATATATATATATATATATATAAATAAATAAAATGTTTGTTTAATTAAAGAAAGTATTTTGGGTTCTGTAAGACGATTGTGCTCTACTCTTTTCCAATCTAAGTAAGCATTGTTTGTCTTTGTTTTTTTTTTTGTTTTTTTTTACAGATTGAAGCAGACATCTCAAAACGGTATAACAAGCGACCAGTCAACCTTATGGGAGTTCAAGTGTAAACTGCATAGTCCACACAAACATTTCATAAATAAATATTTTATTTCATTAAAATAATTTCTATGGCTTTGAATAATTAAATCAGAAAACAGTTTTTGCCAATCTATTATACTGTCAGACACATACAGTGCATCCAGAAAATTCCACATTTTATGTTACAGCCTTATTCCAAAATTTACTAAATTCATTATTTTCCTCTAAATTCTACAAATAATACCCCATAATGACAACGTGGAAAAAAAGCACATGTACATAAGAATTCACAGCCTTTGCTCAATACTTTGTTGAAGCACCTTTGGCACCAATTACACCCTCAAGTCTTTTTGAGAATGATGCTACAAGCTTGGCACACCTATTTTTGGGCAGTTTCTCCCATTCTTCTTTGCAGAACCGCTCAAGCTCCATCAGCTGTGATGGGGAGCGTCGGTGCACAGCCATTTTCAAATCTCTCCAGAGATTATCAATTGGGTTCAAGTCTGGGCGCTGGCTGGGCCACTCAAGGACATTCACAGAATTGTCCTGTAGCCACTCCTTTGTTATCTTGGCTGTGTGCTTAGGGTCATTGCCCTGTTGGAAGATGAACCTTCACCCCAGTCTGAGGTACAGAGCACTCTGGAGCAGGCTTTAATCAAGGATGTCTCTGTTCATTGCTGCATTCATCTTTCCCTCGATCCTGTCTAGTCTCCCAGTTCCTGCCGCTGAAAAACATCCCCACAGCATGATGCTGCCACCACCATGCTTCACTGTAGGGATGGTATTGGCCAGGTGATGAGTGGTGCCTGGTTTCCTCCAGACATGAAGCTTGCCATTCAGGCCAAAGTGTTCAACCTTTGTTCAATCTTTGGTCTGAGAGTTCTTCAGGTGCCTTTTGGCAAACTCCAGGCAGGCTGTCCTGTGCCTTTTACTGAGGAGAGGCTTCCATCTGGCCACTCTACCATACAGGTGTGATTGATGGAGTGCTGCAGAGATGGATGTTCTTCTGGAAGGTTCTCCTCTCTCCACAGAGACACGCTGGAGCTACCATCGGGTTTTTGGTCACCTCCCCGACTAAGGCCCTTCTCCACCGATTGCTCAGTTTGGCCAGTTGGCCAGCTCTAGGAAAAGTCCTGCTAGTTCCAGACTTCTTCCATTTACAGATGATTGAGGCCACTGTGCTCATTGGAACCTTCAATGCTGCAGAAATGTTTCTGTACCATTCCCCTGATCTGTGCCTTGATACAATCTTGTCTCTGAGGTCTCCAGTCAATTGCTTGGACGCTCTGACATGCATTGTTAACTGTGGGACCTTATATACGCAGGTGTGGCTTTCCAAATCATGTCCAGTCAACTGAATTTACCACAGGTGGACTCCAATCAAGTTGTAGAAACATCTCAAGGATGATCAGTGGAAACAGGATGCACCTGAGCTCAATTTTGAGTGTCATGGCAAAGACTGTGAATACTTATGTACACGTGCTTTTTTTATTTTTTATTTATTTATTTATTTATTTATTTTTACATAAATTTGCAAAGATTTCAAACAAACTTCTTTCATGTTGTCATTATGGGATATTGTTTGTAGAATTTTGAGTAAAATAATTAATTTATTCCATTTTGGAATAAGGCTGTAACATAACAAAATGTGGGAAAAGTGAAGCGCTGTAGCTGCAACTTACTGTGACATTATACAAGTGTGTCTGGATTTTACGTAGCATGATTTGAGAATCTGACTTGCACAGTACACACAGTATATAGTACCTCTGCCCTGAGTTCACATAGGTCACATACACAATACAGTCAAACAAAGTGCATAGACAAACAACGCCAGTGTACATTTGAGGAATTCAGGATTTGCACTCATAAGATGTTTGTAAATAGTTTGCATGACTTGTAAGACTAATTAAATTGTGGTTATAAGTGGTATATCTTATTTTCTCCTAGCTGTATCACTAATCAGTTCATTCTGAAAGCTTTCATCCATGATGCACATCAGCTAAATGTTTTTCAGTAGACGTTTTGACTTTGTTTATAGAACATTAGCTGGTGGTATGAACTTTTTAAATGTGAGTCACTGGATAGAATATTTAAATACCCAAGATACATTTTCAAGACTGTTTGTAGTACATCATAAAGTTGCTTGTTATTTAAAAAGTGCTGATAATGATGAACAGTGTTATTTTATAGCATTCAGACAGGATTAGGATCAAGGATGTCTGTCCTTGTGCATGCTTCCAGTGCAACAACACACTTCTGTTTAACCGGCACTCCTCCCACAGAGCTGTGTAAAATCTCCCAGCAGCCCTTAGTGCTCCATCACTGTGTCATCTCCTTCTTTGCCCGAGGACTGCCAGCATAATCACATGCCTGAAACACATTATGCTCACAAGATTGAGGACCTAATGGTTATTATCTTGCAAGTGTAGCACATCCCCTGCATACTAGCTAGGAAATGTGTGTGAAAGGATCCAAAATAAGGATTTAAAAAAAACAAAAACTCTTCTATAGCAAAAATCATTGTTTTCATGGTATTCCCCCATGATATTTAGGCCACATTGAGTGAAAGGAGTTTTTTTTTTATCCTTGACACATTGTATGGTACTTTTCCTCTTACTTGTGACCTGGACCCATGTCCCTTTGCCACTATCCCTTACTATCTCACACACACCACTCTGATGAGGTTTATCATAAGCAGAGGGAATTCACTCTGCCCCATCATTGTCTGTGCTATTAATCAAGCCAGCATTGCACGTACGCGCGCACACACAAACCTCAACAGCAGCCGTAGTAATCACATCATTTTTCCTGATAGGCATGAACCGAATATGACAATCCAGATCATTTTCAAAAAGCCCACCACAATATTATTCTCATACTTATTAGTACTGGAATGCCTTCCTCTCATTGGATGCCAGACCAAATTTCTTTGGGTAGCTTGAAATCTTTCCTTCTGCCTTTCATTCTTTTTTTTTTTTGCTGCAGTTCCCCTCGTCCCTGCAGTGGGCAGATGCTCAGAGGCGCTGGCCAGAGTAAGAGCCACGCTACTGTGGCCCAGCAGACTGGGGTTGCCAAGACAACTGGCCCAGTACCCCTGCTGTTGTCACTCTGCTCGTGTCGCTCAGTCATTGATTACCTTCATCTCAGCAGCTCTCTGCATGCAGCACACATTGTTTTCCATCGCCAATATTCACAGGGGTTTAGTCACACTAATATATCCAGTATCTTGTGTTTCTCTTTCACAGAAATCCACACAAGAACATGCATGACACAAACAATAGCAAATACTACTTAGCTAATTGCTTGCTTTTTCATCCTTTTAATAACAAAACAAATACATACATAAAGCTACAGGTGAGTAATAAGGACCATAATTTAGTAAGAAATACATTTATGATACAAGGAAAATAATGCTCACACCTTCTGTTATTGTGCAGTGTAGCTACTACACAGCAATTAAATACAAAACATGAAAAATGTTTACAGACACATTAATATCTAATCTTATTACTGTGTGTTCTTAATAGTTGGAGACCATCTGATCTTTACATTGATGTGGTCACAATGATGAGGAGCTATTGCAAGAGATCATAACATTTTTCAGGACAGTCCAAACAAAATAATTAACATAATTTGTACTTAAGATCTCTTGATCATATTTAGCAGTGAATAAGGCTAGTTTGTTTGATGATCAAAAAAATTATAATCACTGCTAATCAAACATTTGATTTTTGTCCAGTCAAATCCAACTGATGGCTACTTGATCTAGGGCTGGATAGACTCAGAGCTCTAGGTTCTGGGCCAGAGAGTGGAGGTTTTTTCCTCAATCTTTTTGCTTCATTTTGTAATTTTTGACGAATGTAGCCCTTAATCTCAGCATCAGTTTTCCCAGGAAAGAAATACTGGACAGTTCCTGTAAGAAATGATTATACGAGTTAGAGCATGACCCAACAAATGTATGCATAACTGGGTACCCATCTAAATCTCTATGGTGCCATACAGAATAATGCTCTTGCACAGGTGCACGCAACGTAGTTTTATCATTCCGTATAAAACAATACACGGCCAACAATTTAAACTGCAATTTAAACAATTTAAACTGCAGAAATAATGGTTTGTACTTAGTATAATCTTCTGGTACATCCTGTTGAAAATGAAGACATGGGCAAAACATACTCCTTGTAGAATTTAATCTGCAACCCCAAATATATTGTCATAATTCTAACTTGAGCAGTGTATAAGCCATAGAGCTGAGTGTGTTGAGCCTTACTCAGGATGGCCTGCACCTCTTCAGTGGGCAGGGCAGGTTTGGGTTGACCCCTTTTATTGTACACCACACCAGAGATTGAGTGGGAGGCCAAACAGTCTCTCTCATACAGTCCACGCAACAGATCATTGGTCAGCTTCTGGGCAGTGGTGCCAGTGTTACACCTCTCCAAAAGCTCAGGTGTGATAAACTAAAAGAATAAAAATTACAAAATGTTCCTTTTGTTCAAAGTAATGTACACAACTACCATGTATAATCAAAGATGTTGACAGCTAGACTGCTAGTGAACCATGCACAACATGAGGTCATGACATTAAACCAAGAAAATAACTGATACCTCTGTGAAGAGACCATTCCTGTGGGAGACTTCATTAGATTTCTGGGTAAGAGTTTCCTGCTTGACCCACTGCCCGTTTATAACACCTGAGGCATACGGCATAACTGGCATTAAAGCATCCACTTCCACAGGCTCGGTCATGGGGCTGGAGGGAACAGGGAGAGATGTCTTCTTATCTCCATTAGGCAACATCTGGGTTCTCTCGATCAGGGCCTCTAGGTTTTTAGCCAACTTTCCACATGCTTGTGTGGAAACAAGTACAACGAATCATTTTAGACATGTTTTTGGTAAGTTAGAGGCTATTGATAAAAAAAAAAAAATCATACAATATCCTGAAATGTTCCAAATTTAGCTTTAAACAAGAGGTCTAAACTACGAGCCTCTAAACTACTTCACACATTCATCAGAATTCTGACTTGCCTGTAAGGCACCGTAGTTGTTCCTTTAAGCTCTCCATTTCCCGCTGCATGCATAGAACCATGGCAATTAGCTCCATCTTCGAATAAGACTGCAAATATTCAGCCTCCTGCTAGAAGAGCAAACAATAAATCCATCAGAGCTCAAAACAATCCAGCATGTTACCTTTGAGGTGTGTATGCTGAGCACACCTGTGCCACAGACCTCCCCTTACCTCTGCGGTGGGATGTCCCTCATCAAATCTGCCTGTAGGAGAGCAGTCGAACCCATAACCCTGTCAGGACAACACAGACACTGAAACTGGTAGTTGTTTCCCCCAAAAGGCAGAATTAAACTAGGATTGTGTTCATGTCATGCTTTTGGGGAAACTGTTTTAAAGTACACTTAAAAAAAAAAAAAAGGGCTGCTTGTCACTTTAAGGCTTGCTCTTTTCAAACCGCAGTAGAACATCAAAAAGTGATGCAAAGAAAGTGTGTAAAGGAAGCTCTTTACACAAGATGTGCTGTGTGTAAGTGATGCCCTCTGTGCCATGCTTTTAGACCTATTGTTCTCCATTAGGTAACCGGCATGGCTGCCTGCCCTACCTCACACTACTGCTGCTGCTCTTTCTGCGTTTAAACGCACAACAAGAAGACGAAGAAGAAGAAGAAGAAGAAGAAGAAGAAGAAGAAAAAAAAAGTACACGAGTGAAAAATAGATCATCTTGAACACACTAATGTCTTATCAGACCACTCGGACTGACAGTGGAAAATTCGGTCGCTCGTCTGAGCCGGCTAATTGTCTCTACATTCAAAATAAACACTAGAATTATTAGTAAGAAAAAGCTCAAACCCTCATGTCCAACTTCTGGAGCCCGGCGGCTGCTGGTGAATTCTCCTCAGCTCGCTCTTTCACAGCATCCGTTTGTTTTCTCCGTTTCTGCAGCCCGTGCTGTCGGACAGGCGGCTCGTGTCATTCTAATTACTCTTTCATTTGAGACAATATTCCAAGTCACAGCCACAAACAAACAAAACAGGGGCACGAAAAACACTCAAAAAAGCTTTCCATTATATATCTTACGTAGAATTCGTCCAGTTTTTGTTCTTCTTTCTCGTCCTGCTCTTCATTTTCGTAGTCCAGAATCCGCTTGGCTTTTGTTTTCCTTCTCATTTCTCTGCCATTATTTGATTATTTGCGCTCACTGAAACTGTGCCCCCCTCCGCAGAATGCAGGACGCTCCCTGCACAAAGGCGACGAGCAGCCCTGACGCCGGTTTGACCAGATACCGAGCGGCTGGAGCCAAACTACGCGTTTATACTTCTTCAGTCCGAACACTCGGCTTGATCCATGGCTCTGAACGGAGAAACCAGACACTCGTTCTGGAGCAGAACGTGGCACGAGCTCGCCTCTGTGAGTCTCGCGCTTATAGAGGAGATCCTCGCTGATCAACAGGGTGTGCAAATCATCTTTACTCTACAAAATAAAATGATTTAGGATGCGCTTTAATGTAGGATTGGGTCGGGGTTTGGTCCAAATAGGATTTTGTCCTTGTCCCGCGGTTGTAGACACTTTTGTTTGTTTGTTTGTTTGTTTTCACCAGGCTGTTCGGGAAGTTAGATTTGTTCTCTAGTGATCAGGAATATTTGATTTAAAAAAGTGATCAGTGCGGTATGCAGGCCAGATCACAAACCAACCGATAGATCGATCCCAGTGCATCACTTTAAACACGACCCGGTTGTACGCAGTCAGCATTTACAGCACACAGCCACGGTAATAAATAAGAGCTATAAATTGGCTTTAACTGCAGCTTAAACAAGTGGGTTCTTTTGTCCTGGAGGCCTACCGCCAAGGTTCAGGTTCTTCCTACTCCCAAAACACCTGCTGCGCCTCAAGAGTTCATTATCAAGCCTATCAAGTATGATCAAGAAGTGGGGAACTTTAAATTCTGCAGGGTGGACCTCCAGCACTGGGGTTGAGAAACTGCCTACAGGTTCCCAATCTGGTCCTAGATAGCGTACCCCTTTTCCTACACATTTTAGTGTTTCCTCTGCTCCCTAGACATCTGATTCAATTAATCAGTTAATTAAGAGCCATTCCTGAGTTGAAGTGGGTGTGTTAGAGGAGGGAAACACTCAACTGTACAGTGCAGAACGTACTCCAGGACCAGAGTTTGGGAACTTGTGCCATGGCCCAAAGGTTCACACACTCACTCACTTTCAGGAAGAATGCAATCCCGGTCAGGTTCATGGTGGAGCTGGAGACTGTGGATCATTGGGAGTGAGGCAGAAATACACCCTGGATGGGATGCCAGTCTATCTCAGGGTTCAACTCTTTTAATAAATAAAAATGTTACTGTCTCAATATCTCTAAGGTCATATACCAGTTTATTTTAATAATAAAGATAATAATAATCCATACATTTTCTGTACTGCTTATCGAAATTTATTTAATTTTTATATAACAAATTACCACTTTATTGTTCAACATTACATTTCAGTCATGACTGTTGCCTATACATTGTTTTTTTTTTTTTATAAGAGGTGCTAAGATGTTCATGAGTCGGTATAAATGAAAGAAACAAGAACAATCAAATGCATTCAAGTGTGATTTTCCAGCATTGGCTTGAATAACAGACGTTCCTTCAACAAGGAGGCAAAGTTTGATAACCTGAGACAAGTATTTTATTTTTGGTGCAGCAGATCTTTCACTGGCTCATACTGTATTATGGCCCATATTTCTGTAAAACTATTCTTAACTGTCAGTTAAATAATAATCAGTGGTATCTCCTCTCCAGTTTCCCTTCTAAAATATAACAATGATGCAGTTTGCAATGACTGTTTGTTGTAGCACTCTTCCAATCACTGCTATATATATAT
>JAFFST010049669.1:133934-156103 GCA_022414735.1 Noturus placidus
TATTATTATTATTTTTATTTTTTTTTAACATATGATGATGTTTTGTTCTGCGTTTCATTTTTGCACAACTGGCCGTCTATGCCTCCTGGTGGTGAATATTTAAAAAGCACTTTCATATGAATACAATACTATTCTATTACAATATGATTGTGATATTAAGAAATACTGAAAAAAAAATCATCGTATGAAGAGTAGCAGGCATTTCCAGGATGTTAAAATCATGGATAACAAGGCAAGTACTGCGGTTCACCTGTGAACTGGAAGCCTTGGAGTTCAATTGCCAAGCACTTAACCCCTAAGTTCAAGAGGCAGAGGCTTTGACCTCATACTTTCTTTCATGTGAAAGGGCTGTTGATGTAAATATAAATATTATACAGGTCTGACTCTTACTCTATCATTTATCAGTCAGAATATTATAATATTATAATCAAGTAGGCTGTAAACACAGTAGTTAACCTTTCAGTGTCATTCAATGAACTGACTTCATTTCCTAAGAATCAGAATTGTTAAAATAGTAATTAATAGTAAATTAATTTATGTTGTTATTATGAGGGATTATTTCGTAAGAACAAACCTAAAAAAAACAAATAAATAGTGTCATATGACAATAAATTAATAATAATGAAATGAAATATACACATGAATAATTAAATGTTGCACAAAAATATTCATGCACCAACGAAGACTTGAATTCAAACACAGGTGAATTAGTTGATTGTTAGAGACACACTGATTTATTGTGCATTTTACAGCAATCGACTATTACTAGTTATGGGATTTTTGGTTCTTTTTTTTTTTTTTAAAGAATCAGGTTATAAATATCACAATTTAAAGAGTGTCTAATTCGTATCTAAACAATTCTTTCTCCAGTCTTTCAACATTGCCAGTGTCTCAGTCAGTCAGTCAATATTCCAATCAATCAATTAGTTAACCATTCAGCCGTTGCCATAGGTACCCTGAGCGTTTCTATAGTAGATCTATTTCTTTTTGTTTCACATGTGTTCATGAGGTATTAAAATTAGATATAGAGTAGTATATACTAGAGGTATACCATATAAAGTTTTGAAAACTACAGGCTTTCATGAGCTTAAATACAGTTTGTTTCTCCTTTGGATGTATCTCAGCTGGAGTAAAGCTCTAGCATTTTAAAATCTGTTTACATGCTAAAGTAAAAAGGGAGAAAATCCCATTTAAAGATTATATTCAGATTCCACTGGAAAATACCAACACTATCTATCAGGTAAAACTATTTACTGATGATGATGATGATTATGATGATTATATTATTTTTATTACTATTCAGTCATTAATTCATTCATTCATCTTCAGTAACCACTTAGTCCTTGCTATGGTGCAGTTATATTCATACACTCATTCACACCTAGAGGAATTTTACAAGGAAGTTGTAAGTTGCTGCACCACTGCACCAATAATAATTATAGTAGTAGTAGTAGTAGTAGTAGTAATAATAATAATAATAATAATAATAATAATAATAATAATAATATTGTAATTATTGTTGTTGTTGGTGTTGTTGTTTTGTTACGTCTATATTCCCTACAACATGTTCACTATTTGCATAGCCCTATCATCATATGTCAATATAATAATAATGAATAATAAAGTAATACATCTGAATTTTGAGTATTTTGTGTCATATTAAATCAACATTTTAACATACTGTTGATGCCAATAAAGAAAGAAAAAATAAGCAAAATTGTCGATACTTTTCAGGTTTTATTTACAGTGCAGTTTATTATTTTTCCCCTTCATGTAGTAACGCGACAAAGTTACACAGGCTGGAATTAATTTTAAGGGGCGGTTATCATTGCTGTTTATCCTGTTTAATGATCTCATTCAGACCTGCGCCCTGGAATATTCTACGCATGCGCGTTGTCAAAACGTGTTCCTCGGTCAGGGAACTTCTCGGCAAGGGAGAAATTTTGCAAGTCATGGTGGGCCATTCAAGACAAGTGGACTACGATAACGTTAAGTAAATCTAAGGAAATAAGTGATTTTTTTTCAAGAAAGTGACAGCTATATACTGCTAATGAGTGTCGTCTAGACATTTCGGGCTGTTTTATCTGTAAACTCATTCTGCGTAAGTATAAAAACAGTGTTAGGGAACTGGCTAGTTAGCTAGGTTAGCCAGTTAGCCTGATTGGGGCTGTGGAATTAGCCAGCTAGTTGTTGTTCAAAGTGCTA
This sequence comes from Noturus placidus, assembly GCA_022414735.1. Lineage (NCBI taxonomy): Eukaryota > Metazoa > Chordata > Actinopteri > Siluriformes > Ictaluridae > Noturus > Noturus placidus. The sequence continues at coordinate 136,140 of JAFFST010049669.1, forward strand.
ACGTATAATATATGTGTTACTGTAAATAACCTTACAGTATTTGTTAGCTAAGTAGAAATGATTTCTACGCGTATCAATGTGTTGCATATCCTAAATACATAAGCGCGTAAGATTGTTTTGATATATTCGATGTCTCCAGTTAATTCCCTCCAGTGCCCGCCCCTGTAACGCTCCCATTGGGGTTGAGGTGAGAAACACCGGCGCGTGAGGCTTCTCATTGGGTTGTGAGAAGCTCCTCAACCAATCAGACTTTGTTGCGCCACTTGTTGCTAACGTTGCTGTTGAGTGCCGATAGCGGAAGTAGGAAAGAACACTTCCTGGATGTTGAGCAAATAAATATCGTTCTGTTTTGTATTCGGTAAGCAGTGAACGGGCTTCTAGGTCGCTGGCATTGTTCAGAAATTGATATCTAACCTTTTCCTAGTTTCATCGTGTGCGTGCGGGAAAGTTATACATGTAGTATTGTGTTTGTTTTGCCGAGTGGGAGGTTAGTCGGCAGATGGGTTCGTGATGGCACGAAGAGGAGGAGGCATTAACGTATGTTAATGCTAGGGCTGCAGGCTAACAAACTTCCAAGAGGAATCAGACTTCATGGGAACACATTTGAAGAAATGTCACTGTACAATTGATCCTGGAATGTTGTGCTGATTCACCTGGGTTTTTTTTTTTTGTCTTCTGTAGATTGGAGGAGCCTTCAAAGAGTAATTGAGTATTCAATGGTGGGATCTAAGCATCTGACAGGATAGACATTTGCCACTGAGGACAAAGGAACCCTCATTTCCCACCCCATTTTCCTCGTTTTCCACAGGCTGATGTTTTAGTAAAAACACTATTTTTGTAATGGTTTCCCTACATTTTATATTGATTTATGTAATATAAACCACTGACTGTAAGTGTTTCAGTCTGACCCTCTTTCTGTTAGGGTTTCTTTTGTTTTTTTTTTTTCCTTTTTTTTTTTTGTTTTTAACTTTCATTTTGTTTTCTTTGCCAAGAAATGCTTTACTTGAAAAAGTACTTCACAGAGGGTCTGATTCAGTTCACAATCCTCCTGAGTCTCATTGGGGTGCGGGTGGACGTGGACACCTATTTAAACAGTCAGCTGCCCCCGCTCCGTGAAATCATCTTGGGCCCGAGCTCAGCCTACACACAGACACAGTTTCACAACCTGCGCAACACCCTGGACGGCTATGGCATCCATCCGAAAAGTGTGGAACTGGACCATTTCTTTGCCATTCGTCGGCTGCTGAATCAGGTGCGCTCTCTGGATCACCTGCGCGTGCCCAGCACTGAGCTGAACGCTTGGCTGGTGCATCGTGACCCTGAGACTGTGGTGTCTGCAGCCAACCAGTCCAGTCCCAGCATTGCCCTGGACAATGGCGGCAGCCTGGAGGACGTGAACAACCCTGAACCCTCGGCCATGAGAGGGGCCGGCAGCACTTCTGAGTCAACCTACAACCATAGTGGAGAGGACAGTTTGGGTGCTGAGGCCAACCAGGAGCAAGGCAACAGGGACAACATTGATGAGCTTTCTAAAGAGGTGCAGTGCTTTTATAATGGTTTACTAAATCTGTTGTCACAGTGATAATTGTTTTCTAGTATTATTAACTGTTAATGCTTCAGAGAGATGAGCCATCTGACTACTTTTAAATCTAGCTGCATTTTGAGAGTGGCCCAAATGGGTGTGGCTGCTTTCTCCCACTGTGAGCGGTGGATGTGTGTAGTTTCTTGTTGTACGTCTGGATCTAAGACTATACATATCGCATAATATTTTTGCCATATTGTCTGTGCTGTTTCAGTGGTAACAAATGATATATATATGTATGTATGAGATACCATGGATACCATACCATTACTGAAAAGACATCTTGAGATTACAAAGCAGGCAGTTTTAAGGAGAACAGAAGCACCTTTTTGTATTTGTCAGTTTTTTCCCCTTAATCATCATGAATTTTCAAGGTGTTGGTGTTTATTTTTAGCAAATGCAGCTGCAAAATACCTAAAAGGCATCAGGACTAATCCATTCCTAGAATCTGGGTCAGTTTGATGCAATAGAGGATTAAATATCAGATGCAGACATGGCATAAGTTAGGCAACCATTTAAAAAATTTATATAGCAAATAGTAAAGTAACTGCATGCCATTTCATCGAGCATTCGTAGTTTTTAATTAGGTTGACCTTCAGAACAAGGTCACTTACCCTTTGTTTATCAGTTGACCTTATGATCGTGGTATCATCCCTTTGCTACTGTAGATGTCCTGTGAGGACATCAGTCCCTTCAAGCTGTAGAAGACACTTTTTTTTTTTCTCCCTTACATTTGGGTGACGTTTAGTCCTAGATTTAACATCGGAACTACATATTTTCCACGTTTGCATGGAAAATGCTTGGAACCACAATTTAATATTTTCCTACGTCAGGTGAAATTCTTCTTTTAGCTAAGTTCCTTGACCAAGCCCTTTTCTTTACTCTTATGTCCTGATCTCAACATGGTCCTTCACTTTTCATTCTAGGACATAGACCTTATAGATATCCTCTGGAGACAGGATATTGACCTAGGAGCTGGACGGGAAGTGTTTAACTACAGCAGCAGGCAGAAGGATAGTGAGGCAGATAAATCGAATGAGGCAAACGAGGATGCAGATGTACGGGAGGAGGACTGGAGAAATGGAATTAATCTGCAGGAGGGTCAGGGTATAACTCTTGTGGATGGAGAGACCGGAGAGAGCATACCTGAACAGGTAGCAATTTATACTCCTATTACTACTGCTGCTACTACAACTATTAATAATATATAATGCATTATTGTTGTTGTAGTTGTTATTGTTAATTAAAGGTCTACATAAATGTGTGAGCTTTCTATACTTCTTAGCCTAAGCAACACTGAAGTGCATGAAGGCTGCTGTTTATTTCTGGAATATGCCACAGCAGCATTTAGGAAAGTTTTCCGTATTGCATTTATGATCCAGTAGGTTAGGTTAGCTGCACATGTTTTATTCTAGTATTTACTTAAAACCTATTTTTATATTTTAGACAGCGTTGCTGAATTGCTTTAAAAGCTTGTAAGTCACATCCTTACATACATGAGTGAACTGAAGAATTAATAATAATAACCGCTTTTGTCAATTTTTACACAGCATATTCATGTTATTCATGTTGGAAACATCCAGAGGGTCATGCATAGCTTGAGCAGTCTGACCTTGCTGAGGCATTAACCTCCCTCATTATCTTTTCCTCTAGCTCTCAAGCCTTGGCACACAGACCTCAATGTCCTTACAAGAATGCTTAAGGCTTCTGGAGGCCACCTTCCCTTTTGGAGAAGAATCAGAGGTACCTGCTTCTTGACAATTACCAATGTTATTATCAGGAAGTACTTCTTTTTTTTTTTTTTTTTCTTTTTGTTTTTTAAACATTCCTCTTTTTCAGAAAGTGATTCCTTCAATTATTGTTTTCTGGTCAATTTGAAGTTCCAGGCTACAGAAGCTACCCCTCAACTGAGAGGCCCAGCAGAAAATGTTCCTTCGACATCTCAGGGGCTTTCACTGCCTGCCCCTTTGCCTCAGCCTGATGCACCTCTAGACTTGGAACAGCAATGGCAGGACATAATGGCAATCATGGAACTGCAAGTTTGTATTCTCTGCATATTCTTTATAAGCTTCTTGCACAATATTTGGTTAAATTTGAAAAAAATCACTCAGTACCTGTCTTTCACTCCTCCCCTAGGACATGGATGTGAATAACACAGCAGAAAACACCAATCTCAACAACAGCAACCTGAATAACACGCGTACTGAAAGCAATGAATCAGGCACAGTGACAAGTTTTGGTGTTTCACAATCCAGTTTGATAAACCAGGATGTGAGCCTCCATCAGGCGTCCCTCCCAAGCTGTAGCCAGGACCTCCCCAACCTTTTCAGCTCCGAATTAGATCCCTCTGCCGTGCAGCAGCCTACTCTGCTTAGGCTCTCCTCCAGCAATTCATCCAATATCAACTCAACATTTGGAGTCACAAATCTTACTGGGCTGTTCCTCCCACCACTCAACAGCACCAACAACCTGACTTCTTCCCCAGTGCTGCCTGACCCCTTTGTTAGCCTGCTGGAGGAGTCCATGCTGGATGAAATTAGCCTGCTAGACCTTGCAATGGAGGAAGGGTTCAGCCAGGCTCAAGCCTCTCAACTAGAAGATGAGCTCGACTCGGACTCTGGATTGTCTTTGGATTCTGGACACAGCCCTGTCTCTCCCAGCAACTCGGAGACATCTTGTTCCTCGGCTGCATCTTCCTCCTCCACCTCTGCCACTTTCTCGGAGGAAGGTGCTGTGGGTTACAGCACAGATTCTGAAGTGGCCACGGCAGAAGCAGAGGAGGGAGCTGTTGGAGGTTACCAGCCCGAATATAGCAAGCTGTGCCGCATGAGTTATCAAGATCCCTCTCATTTTCATAACCTGCCACAGCTGGACAGCATCAATCACAACCACACCTACAACCTGCCACTGGCCTCCTCATACCCTGAGCAGCCCCAGCTGATTGGATCCTGCAGTAAAAAGTGCAGAGACAAGCACCTACAACAAACTAAGATTCATTCACCACGAGAGTTCATTGACAAGCAGTCGAGCCGCGATGAACGTCGTGCCAGAGCCATGAAAATCCCGTTTTCCAACGAAAAAATTGTCAACCTTCCTGTTGAAGAGTTCAACGAGCTTCTGTCCAAACACCATCTCAGCGAGGCTCAGCTTTCCCTCATCCGCGATATCCGCAGGCGTGGCAAAAACAAAATGGCCGCGCAGAACTGCCGCAAACGCAAACTAGACACCATCATCAACCTTGAGCAAGGCGTGCAGGATCTGCGGCGCGACAAAGCCCGTCTGCTGAAGGAGAAGATGGAGTGCCTACGTTGTATCAGGCAAATGAAGCAGAAGGTGCAGGTCCTTTATCAGGAAGTGTTCAGCCAGCTACGTGATGAAGAAGGCAGGCCTTATCCTGCTAGTGAGTATTGCCTGCAGTACAGTGCTGACGGTAGCGTGCTCGTTACACCACGAAGCATGACTCTTGAGCAAAGCCGGAAGCCTGACAAGAAACAGAAGGACAAAAAGAAGTGAGGACCTGCTCCTTTCTTTTGCTGCCAAGGCTCCACCACAAAAAAAATACTATAAGGTGTAAGTAAATGCTGTTTTTTTTCCTTTGAGAAGATTCTAGCAAGGAAAAGAAAATTGCACTGTCAGTGTTGTTCCTGCATTAGGTTTTCTCCTTTTTTTTCTATCTTTGGTTCAAACGTTTTCTCCAGAAAATATGAAGCAGAATTGCTTTTTAAAGTACCGGGTTTCTGTTGTTTTACTTGGAGTATGACCAGAATGATGAATTGACTGAATCTAAGAAGAGTAAAAAAGGCAAACCGCAGCTGTGGAGAGACTGACTAATCTGAGAATAAATTGAGGAATTGACCTTCATTTCCATCAAGATCCCAAAAACAAAATGAATGCAAGGCTAGCTGATTATCAGCTTGGAAATGTCATTAGACTCTTTAGTATTGGCCTCTGGGGGAGTGTGAATACACTGCTGGTAGTCGTTTAGTGTTGAAGAAGGAGGCCCTTCTTTCTGAAGAGGGTGAAGTCGTCTTCGGATGATGGAAGATGTTGGAACTTTTGTGTCGAGAAGACAAATGCACAAGAAAGCATACCCTTAGTAACTGACGGTTGTGCATTTCTTTTGTTTCCAGTTCCATCACAGTGGTCACTCGTGTACCTACACCAACGTGATTTCAATGACATAACGAGGAAAAGGCCGATTTCCTTTGGACGGTTACATATGAAACGTGACAGAAGTTTCTCTGGGTATTAAATGCCATTTGCCATGGAATTAGGAAAAGTTGGACAAAGTAGAGTGGTTAAGAACGTGTTTGAGGTAGTGCTTGAAACTGGAACGAATGAGATGAAAATTAAATGCCGTGTAAAGATGCACACTGCATTACTAATAAATCAGCTTCTGTGCTCTGCTCACTGCTGTAAATCATCTCTGTCGCTTGGCTGTAAGCTCTCAGTCTTTAGCCGTCGTTTCTCTTCTTGCAGGCTTAAAGGTGAGAATCTCTTCTTTGAACCTTTCCATAGTTTTCCTCCCATGTGCACAAACGTCTACATAAGCTGCAGGTCTGATTTTTGTTTCTCCTGAATTCTGTCGAGCGTTTCGCTGCTTAAAACTGGACGTTCTTTTAAAAAAAAAAAAAACAGGAAAAAAAAGATCAAAACAACAACCAAAAAAATTAAATAAACTGTACAGAGTTGTTGCGCTAAATTTCAGCTCATCACCTGCTTATTAGAGTTGCGTTTTGACTTTAATATGTTGTTCAAGCAACAGGCACAAAGTACAATTCTCACTCGGACACTTTCTTTAGTTGCACTCATTTTCTGTAACGCTCTTTTTCTGTTTGTTTAGGACATGATCCGTGAACAAGATACACTGACATATTGAGAATATTGGCTTAATTTTCACATCATTAGAGCATAGTTCAGTAGCGGTTCCTTTTTGGATGAACCAATGTGTAAAAGTGTGACTTGAACGTCACATTTTTTCATTAATGTTTTTCTTTTTTTCTCTCTCCCTTACTTGTGGAACGTCCCCTGTTAAACAGACAAATTTCTTAACACTACCATGTTCCTGTTTTAGTCATTAAAACCACCTGGAAATCTGAAAAGCTGCTTAGCATGTACTACAGTGGAATCGGATCATGCTTAGATTCAGCAGCATATTTTGCTTTAGATCTATTCAGAGGACTACCATGTGTGTGAAATATTAAAATTGAGCTTTAGCACTAATAAGAAAGCTTTAATCTTCACCAGATATGTACATCTTCATAGTTTACTCCCTTCTACCGGTTTCCCTCGCTCACATCTACACCGCACGCATACAGAGTCGCATGTCCTGTCGAAAATAGTATTTAAAGATAGCGACTATGTCATACTTTTATGAATTGAAAATTCACAGAATTGTTCATTTGCAACTATGATTATAAGCTACATTATTACAAGTGGCACCCTCATATCCAATGGCAAGTCCTAATTTACATCTTTAAATATCTTGTTCTTGTGATTTCCGGTCACAATTTATGTCGAGTTATTAAGCTAGAAGTTGTTTTAACAGCTTTTGTAATACGTTTGCATTATTGTCACTCAACTCAATCTTATTGCTGGAACAGTATAAGGCAGGGGTGGGCAATCTTATCCGGAAAGGGCCGGTGTGGGTGCAGGTTTCCATTCCAACCAAGCAGGAGGCACACCTGATGTTTAATCGATTGATCTTGTCTTTCAATAGACTCAGGTGTGGCTTCTGCTTGGTTGGAATGAAAACCTGCACCCACACCGACACTTTCCGAATAAGATTGCCCACCCCTGGTGTAATGGGTCAAATCTAACCAGGGAGCTATGGGGGCTGGCCTCAGACAAACAAACATTCAAAGTTATCAAGCAGTTCACCTAGGTCACGGGTCTTTAAATATATCCACAGTGGGTCACCGGGGTTGGGTCGCCGGTTTTCATTGCAGCCGAATAGGAGCCACACTTGGTAGTCGTTTGAAATCCAAGATCAGTTGAAGTAAAGTGTTTATAAGCGGTATTAAAAATGGTCACAATGACTCTTCACAGATATGATTGAAGACCAATGTTCTTCTTCAAGAACATTCTTGAAGAAGGCTACAAACTGTCAAAACTATGCACGTAAAGCAGTATTCTGTAAACCCATGAAGTAGTGTGCAAGTTTGAACTGAAAGTATTTGAAAATGGCCATAAGGAACATACGTTAAGAATTTGGTAAAAGTTGACTGAATTTGCAATTCATAAAAAGTCGATTTGTCAGGAAATGCACTCTGTGTGGTTGTTGCAATATGCAAGGAGGAAAAAAAGTCACCATTATTTTGAAGAGAGAACTTCTACGATATGTAATAGGTATGGCGTTGATCTAGTTAATTATTTAAACAACAACAAAAAAGATCAGGCATGGAAATTGTGCTTAAAATAGGTTTACGTTCCTTGTCTTATGCGGTCACTACTTGTCATGCACTGATTTATTTAAATTGTATGTGTCTTGTTTGTTTTGTACATATGTTTATGTTGTTTGTTCTGATTTAAAGATATTTTGGCTCTGTATTTTACCAGGTCTTCTGACTCAAAGTGTTTTTATTTTGATTCACTTCCTGTTAGTTTATATTGAAAGATTTGCTGGCAATCTGGGAATTGTTCTTTTGTTGGTTAATAAAGGTTTTTTTTTTTTTTTTTTTTTTTTCTTTTTCTTTTTTTTCAAAGTTATATTTTGCCTTGTGATTTAAGTTTGGGATACAGCATGTGTATGCTATATATGAGGAAAAATAAACACAGGTGTGGGGAGTTTAGTGCCTTGAAAGCCAAATTTTGCACAATTAGTTCCCTCAGAAGTAAATATTTCCGCTCAAATGCATCATTTAATTGAGAGAGTCATGTCCTAATTGTTCTACAGAAATAACGGTGGACGTTAGAAAGCAATTTGCAGACTCCTAGACATATGCTACAGATTTGAGGTATACTTTATAGTATATGAATTAAAACAAGGACAACATCAATCCTACATTTATTAAACTGACAAGAATGATTTAGTGTAAAAATAAAAACATTCATAATTCAGAGAACATAAGTAATTTAACGTGAACTCATGAACATGGACACTACACTTGGTTTACAATATGGTAATAAACCATGAAAGGTCATGAAACTCACTGTGCAAACATACACTATCAACTGTTTGGGGGCCATCTAGCTTTTCAAAAATATTTATTTATATATATATATTTTAAATAATATGACCACCAGTTTGCAATTAAATACTAGGGTTTATTTTGAGGGAAATATAACATGTAACTATTTCGGCCTATAATTTAAAATCAGTTAAGCCATAATGTTCATTTTCAAAACATTCTCTTAGCAGCTGTAACTACTGCGCACACTTTCATCACGAGAAGTCAGCTTGTGCAGGCGTTCCTCAGAGATGCTCTACTGTGTCTCTTGGAGGATTTCCCAGAGGTTTGTAAAGCTGACTGGACACGCTTGAACTTTTCACTCCCACTCCTCAAGCTCAACGGAGTTAAGGTCTCTTAATGCCAGATGACTGTGCAGAGTATTTCATTAAACTTGTGCTTTCACTCCAAATATCTCCTGCACAGCTTTGTGGTGTGTTTAGGGTTGTTTAAAAAAAACAGCCATGATGTCCCCAAACATCCCAAAGGAGTATATTTGTGCAGTGTTGTTGACAAAAGATGGGCTTATTCAATAGTAGCACCTACAGTAACAACCAGAACAGTGATTTGTGTTTGCTGGTAAGAGTGAATTTCAATAAAGACATTTCAGTACTATTAAATGGGACTCTTGGTCAATTCTCAAACTACTATACATGTACTTCTCCAAGGGCATTTGAAAAATCATTCACTTGGCTTGCTTTTTGAAAAATGTATCAAATGTAATCTGTTTTTTTTTTTTTTTTAAATTTTAGATATAATCTCAGTTAAGGCAGAAATATGTTTAAATTCATCCAATATACAGGAATATGTTAAAGAAAGCCTTTTGGAAACTGGTAAGAAATGGCCAGCATTGTAATCTACACACGCTCTGGAACATAATGTGGGTAAAGAAGCTGCCCAGCTGCTATGATCAAGAAAAAAAGAAAAGAAAAAGTAGTATTCTACTTGATATATTTAGCTACAGTAGCAGCGCTGTTACTGAACTATACCAGAGCCTATGTAAATTACAGGTACTTTAATTGCCTGAGGTGCTGCAAGTTTCATTGGCGTTTTCGTGAAGTCATATAAACATTTTGCTGCCTTTTTCAGATGATGAATACTGTAAATAATCCCGATAGCTCCCTATAGTTTTCCTAGTTTTTCTCATCCTTCTTCTCCTCTTCGTCAGTGGGGTAAGAATGCCAGGTGAGGCGCTCCTCATAGAAAGAAATGACAACTTGTGGACACTTTACATTCGCCTCCTTGGCTGGAACAAGATCTGCTTCATCAGAGTTCTTCCTGTGAATGACAAAAAAAACATCCTTTTACAAGTCACTTCACTTGAGATGACTAGATTTCGAAGTGATACTGAACAGGAACTGGATGATCTAATCCAGGACCTGAGGTGAGGCAGTTTTAAACCAGGCATCCAGCTCCATACACACCATTTCATGAGGAACATAAGTTCTCCGCTTGAATCTGTAGCACCAATGATCCTCTCGGGATCCAACCCACGAGCAAAGCCTCTGAGTTTCTCTGGCTAAATTAGAGGAATGGTAATTAAGACATGGTTTATCCCATGAAGTTGAGTTAGCCTCTGAGTATTTCAAAATATGCTTCTTACCCAGTTAATAAACTTTCTTGTTCTTCAGAATCCTTACCTCATCCTTGCGTTTTTTAGGCTGGCTCTCCTTTCCATCACCATCTGTGTCAGCACGCCTCTTGCCACCTGATTCATTAGCAGTTCTCTGGGACTGCAGATATTCTGCGATGAGATCTGGGCAATCTAAATTCTCTTCGGGCTCCCATGTGTTGTCTTCACTGAAAATCCAAACATCAACAGATTAACTCAAATTAGCATTATAAATTACAATATAAAACTATAGAAAAATAAATTCCCTTCCAAGCAAAAGGAAAAAGTAAATTGCTTACTAAGAAAACAATCACTTGGCCCTACACCACACATTATTGTATATATACCCACTCTGAAAAGCCTTTCCACTTGAGAAGATACTCTATTTTTCCCTTCATGATGCGTCGATCCAGGACTTTCTCCACAACGTACTCCTCTTCCTCTTCCTCTACCACCTCTTCCACTTTCTTTTTATTTTGCTTCTTTCCCCCTGTCGGCTGCTTGGTTTCAGTTTGAACAGGTGGTGCTGTCAGCAGAAGAATGACAATGAGCATGTCCACTGCCACAGCTTTAGACAGAGATTTAAAATAAGTATTAAATGTCCCTTGTTTCATTACAAAGTGAAAAGAAATGCCAAACCTTCTGTCGCTGCAGCAGGAGCATCAACTGGCGTCTCTGGCGTTTGGCTCATGTTCCCAACAGATCTTAACACCTGGAAATACACAGGAATAAAGATGGAGCAGGTGTGTTCAATCTGGTCTAGGAGGTGCCAAAGCAATGCAGATATTCTTCTCATATTCAGCTCATTAGTTCATCACTAAAGCCTTCTTTAAATTATCTGGTTAGGACTAAACTGTGCAGTGGTGTAGACTTTCAGTACTTTAAAATAATATGAGCGTGGACAAATCAGCAACAGTCATCATTGTTATCACAGACACCAGAAAGCCAAGACTTGAAACCAATGATAAAAAAAATAATTTTCTGTTTAAATTATAGTTGTGAGATGATCTGCATGTGTCCACATGTCATTAATGTATTCATACAGATTTGATTTCATTTTGAAATAAATTTATTTAAACCTTTATAAATAAACTACCGGAACGTTGGCAGACCATAGCTTGTCAGTTGGCATATAACTGTAAAAGAACTTTGTCTTTTAAAGTTCCCACCACATTTCAGGAACAGTCTGTTAACTAAAATATAGTGTTCTCAGAATGTTATGAAGTGGTTAAATTAAATGGTTAAAGGATAAAACAATGGGGAAATATTATGTGTTTGCTGGGATGTGTTGTCAATAGTTTGAAACATTGATATGTTGGGGTGGGGGGTTGTTGGGTGGGTTAGGGAAGAGTGTGTTTGGTTTGGTACATGTATCATCATGGCTATGTCCCAAATTTATACTACATACTAAGTATATAAATAGTACACCACGCAACCTATGGTGAACTATTACACTATGTAACAAATGTTTATTCCCTGGATAATGTGTTGTTATATTAGTAGAAACAAAGCAAATTTCAAATTTTATTTGTCACATACACTGTATATTCATTGAAGTGAAATGCTTCATAGCAAGTTCCAGAGCTGTGTTGGCAGACAGTAACAAGGTATGGAAGTCAAAGCCATGATCATGCACATAGCTCATGTCATGAAAAAATAAATAAACAATAAATAAAATAATATATATATATATATATATATATATATACATTAATGCTCTTGTTCTAATATACTATATTCACCAGGACTTGTATTGAGGGCATGCCGCTAAAGCTAATAATAGACCAATTAAATATGTGTTATTAATTAACAGAAGAATATGCAGTCAGTGATATAGTGATGTTTTCTATAAAGAGGCAATAATTTAACAATTATGAACAGAGCAGTGCTTTTTAACAGTCAGTAGGATTTCTGGCCCAGGAGAGTCTTCAGCAGTGAGGACTTTCCATTTAACAAGACAAGCTGTTGTTTTTTTCTTATTAACTTAAAGGGAGTGAACACAGAAAATCTGATGTGGGAATTGTACTGACAATAGAAACTAACTTCTCTCATGAATGTTCCCCAATGTTCAATTTAAATTTACTATTAAAATGTATAAATTGCTGGGGGAATAAAACTCTGAGAAATACAGTTATAGGAAAACACTCATCTTCAGTGTGTTAAAATTAACTCTACTTTGTGTCAGTTGCATCACACCACCATGTCTTTAATTATTTTCCTATAACAGCATGTCTCAATGAGTTTTATTCAGTTATCAACACAACAATTACATTTTAGGATGAGACAATATTATTCTGCAATAACATCGTAATGTCATAGAGTTTCATGAAAGTCTTAAAACAGTCAAATTAATGACTCCTACCCTGTGGAATAAAGCACTCCCATCAGGACAGAAATGTTTCATCATAGGATAAAGGTGATGACTCAGAATAGCTATATTGATTTGCAATTCCTAGAAAGAACCAAGCATGCCAAAGTACCAATGTACACCAGCAACATGTCCCCTACAGCATAACAGAACCTTTGGTCTTCTTTTCTTTTCATTTGTCACCTGTCTGTATATTTTTAATTAGGCTTATAAATGTTGTTGTTGGCTCATAACTGCATGCAAGTGCAGCTACAGAAACTCTGTTGCGATGAATAGATAATACACAGTAACTGAATGCAAAAGTTTGCATACCTGAAGACAAAGTGGAGAACGAACAGTTTCTGTATTGATTTTTACTTGTATTGATTCTTGTTGCAGAATGTATCTAGATTTCACTTTCAACTGGAAAATCTACATATATGACTTTTTTCACTCACAGGGGTTGCAAACATTTGCACTCAACTGCACTGGACACAAGCATTTTAATCGTTTAATAAATATTAATCAAGCATTCATTCTTCTGCTTCATCCAGGTCAGGATCACTCTTATCCAGGCGTATCCTGGGAACACTGAGTGTGAGTTGGAAATACACAGTAAATGGGTAGCCATTCTACCAACTGGGATGGAACCCAGAAAAAAAAAAAACGGGGGAAAAAACAACAAGCGGACATGGAGCAATATTGTTGTGTAATGCAATGTTTTAATAGCTCATGAGTAACTTCTACATACAACCCAGCAAACATATTATCATAAACAAATCATATTACCTATAATTAACTAAATACTTATTAAGACTAATAAATGTAAACAGGGCGGAGGAGAGTGGGGTTTATATCCATGTGAGAGTTTATAATACTTCCTATTCTTCAAGTTTCTTAAAAGATCATGCAAAACTACAGTAATCCTGTTGATCCTGTGGAGACAGCACTGAAAATGCAGCTGTTTATTCTGCCACCACTTGAACCCCACCTGAAGAGGGTGCTGAAGCAAAATTAGTCATTCAGGTGGTGAAGGTCACAATTCAAATCTTGCTTAGGCTCCAGGTTTGCTTTTGAAGATGTATTTTCATGCACGATTCCGTCATAAGGCAGTGCCAACATTTCAGATGCTCCATTTACATATTAAGCAATCAAGAAACACTACGAGATGAGACTGAACAAAAATATGGAAAGTAAGTTCTGGTGTAACATCTATAATGCACATCTGGAATATCGCCAACATTAGGCTACTGATTATTCTTTATTATAAATGCATAAGCCGTACGGGGGGTCAATGAATGGCGCAAATATGAGTGTAATAATGACTCCAGGGTCGCATTATAAATAAACTGGATGAGAAAAGTATAGGCGACGAGGCTACTTTTCCTCTCTGGAATTCAAAGCATCCCCCGCCATGTTGATATTCTAATACACTGTAGCGTTTCAGAAATCTCGGGCTGAGTGAACTGTGTGTTTTCCTCATGCTGTTGTTAATTACACAGCGCAGATTACAGGTACAGCCCGGGTGAAGTAGATGCTCATCTGGCACATTGCGTTCAGGCGGACGGTTTTATACTAAAAAACCACACCAGAAGGAGGCTGGAGGGAATAATGGGGGGGGGGTGTAATAAATAAAAACACTTACTTGCAGCTGTCTCGCCCCGAAAACGGTGCCACAGTGCCGAGTAAAATTATAGAGATTTGAATGAAATTCTTTGCTGCAAATTAAGGGCGAGTGGACAGATGTGATGAATGCTGCTTTTTGTGGGTTACAATGGGGATCAGTTACAACAACAACATGGTAGGCAGGCTGTTCCAGCCTCAGCGCAGGCGTCCTGTGCTCCCTCCTTCACTCACAGCAAGGTTTATTATTCTGCACCTATATGACCACCATACTGAGGAAGGGGTATATAAAGTTGTAGTCGAAATTCCGTCGGTTTTTTGTTATTGTTTGGAAATAATATTCGGTGACTGAATAAACAGGGGTTACTTGTTCCAGCTCCGGCTGGTTGGTGGCAGTACTGAGCTGCACTGTCACTATGAGCAACAACAGAAGAAGCGGATGTAGTTCCGCGATACTTGTTTATTTTGACAGTCTCAGCGAAATGCTAGCCAGTCAGCGATGTTGTAAACTTTAGTTTACATTTTATATATTTAAGGTATAAATATATATTATATCTCGCTTCAGCTAATGTCTTTTATGAGTTAGGAAACTTAAACGTGAGTAGTGTTTTGTTGTTGTTTAAAGGGAGAAACTCAGTGTGTATAAATGAGAAATTAATCTAGCTAGCTAATCTAAAGTAAGCTAGTTGATAGACTAAATAGTAACACGCAAAATGTTTTGTCGTTATACTCATTTATATTCAGGAGTGTAGATGTTTTTGGGAGTTTTTTAGTGTGTTACTTGTGTGGTGTGTCGGAGCTGTGTGATGATGATCTTACATAGTTATTTTGTTCAGTGGCTCTAAAACTTTTTTTTTTTTTTTTTGCAGAAACCTCTTTAATTGTAAAATAAATTCCACGGACCTCCTCAGTACTTGTAATTACAGTACAGTAATTGTTTAAATGTGTGCACTAATATCTTGGCTTTATATAGGAGTCATTATTTCTGAACATTCCACCGAGTGACATTATTTATAGACCTGCATGTTTTTGAGTTAATAAAGTTTGGATTAAAATGACTAGTAAACCTGGCTAATAACGGTAAGGATTCAACAATAAATATAATAACTAAACTGCAAAAGTCTCATAGAAATTAAGTTTAACAAGTAGCACCCAAGTGTGTTTTGGAGAGATCTAGGTCTGGGCGATATATCAATATAATATCAATATTGTGATAAATGATTATCGTCGAGTTATCGTTGATATGGTGATGTATTTTTAGTTATAACAAATTAAATGGTACTGAATGCATGCCTTTGATTTGACGTAAAGAAAAGTTTCATCTAACGCCGTTTTGCATTTTATTTTATTTTACTGCTGTTTTGCAGCCATTATGTTGGCTGAATTATATATCGTGATATGCATTGTATATCGTAGAAAAGTCCTCAAGTATCGTGATATGATATTTTTGGCAGCCCTAGAGGGATCTTTATCACAAAAGGTTCCAGGTAGAACCCCCTCAGGAAAGTAAAACTATTAACCATCCATAAAAGCTTTTAGGAAATTTTTATTTTTTTATATTTTATTAAAGGATCCTATGTAACTTGGCTGAGATTTACTTTCTTCCCCAGGTTGTGGCGATGACTCGTGATCTTATGCTCGGAGAGGAACTGCCCCACTGGGTGGGAGCCAAAGAGTTCCACCAGAAGTATGAGTCTAAGGAGGTCATCGGGAGGTGGGTGTCTGAAAACTACAGGCTTTCCTGAACTGAAATATGTTTCTCTTTTGCACATATAACACAGATCTAAAGGCATAGCAATTGCATTTTAAGATTACATTGTGTACATTTTGACAGATGGTACCTGATTACAAACGGAATTAATTAGGCTTATGTCTGTTTTGCTACTGCACTTAATTATGTGAAAATGTGATCACTGTTGCCACAAATTTAGAAGCACAAAATAGTCTTGTGGGGCATGACTAAATCTGGAAAGGGATGTTTAACAAGCACATATGGGTGTGATGGTCAGGTGTCCATAAACATTTGGTCATATGGTGTATTTAGACTGATTGACTGAATTTTTTTTAAACCACTGTATGTTAAACTGTCCCTTATACTCTGTCATTTGATCAGATACACCACTATTTGGATGCACTTTGTACAGTTATTGACTGTAGCAAATCTTTTTCTAATCTATCAATGGTATGTTAGTGCATTGTGCTAATATTAGTCCCAGTAGCGTTAATGGAAATGTTAAAGACTGCTGGGTGTAAAAGCTGTTCACCAACCAAACACATCTATCTATCAGCAGTCCAGGGGTCAGAAACTAAGCATGATTGTGTATGGAGATAACTGATCTATGGTCTTTATTTGCACACCTACAAGGTTTCAATATGTTAGATATGTTTAGTAAAGAAACTTGACAGAATACACAGTGCTTAAAAACCATAGGAAAGCAGCTGTACTTGATACACTAGTACACTACACATTGCCATTTCAATGTCACCGATGCCCTGCAATATGTGTTAAAATCAGGTCCATAAATATTTGGACAGTGAGAAAAGTTTGGTAATTTTGCCTCTGTACACCACCGAAACGGATTTGAAACAAAGCAATGAAGATGTGATTAAAGTGTAGACTTTCAGCTTTAATTCAATGGGTTTAACAAAAACAAAAATAATTACAGCCATTTTTTACATAGTTCCTCCATTTTCACAGGCTCAAAAGTAATTGGACAAACGAACAATTATAACTTTAAGGATTAATTTTCATATGTGGATGTAGATACATTGACTGCATGAAATCTGGTACCCATAGACATCACCAAATGCTGAGTTTCCTCCAGTGAGATGCTTTGTCATGCCTTTACTGCAGCGAGTTTCAGTCGCTGCTTGTTTGTGCGTCTTTCTGCTTTCAATTTAGTCTTTGGTTGAGGTCAAGTGACTGACTCAGCCATTTAAGAACATTCCATGGATTTGCCTTAAGGAGCTCTTGGGTTGCTTTCACAGTACATTTTGAGTCATTATCCACCTGTACTGTGAAGCGTAATCTTTTCAGATTTGCAGCATTTGACTGAATCTGAGCTGTTTGTATAGCTCTATATACTTCAGAATTCATCCCGCTACTTCTATCAACTGTCACATCATCAATAAACACCAGTGACTCCGTTCCACTGGCAGCTGTACATGCCCATGTCATTAACACTTCCTCCATCATGTTTGACAGATGATGTATGCTTTGGCTCACAAGCCCTTCCTCTCCTTCTCCATACTCTTCTGTACCCATCATTCTCTTGGTTTCATCTGTCCAATGAATCTTGTTCAAGAAATGGTCAGGCTTTTTTTTTTTAGATGTTATATTAGACTTTTCTAGCAAAGTCAAATCTGGCCTTTCTGTTCTTGAGTGTTACCAGTGGTTTACATCTTGAGGTAAACCCTCTATATTTAATTTCATGAAGGTGTCTCTTGATTGTAGACTTTGGCAATGATATTCCTACCTCCTCTAGAGTGTTCTTGACTTGGCTAGATATTGTGATGGGGTTTTTTTTCACCAAAGAAAAATTCTGCATTCATCTAGTTTAGTTGTCTTCTGTGGTCTTCAAGGCCTTTTTGTTTTGTTGTTGCAGTTTTTATTTTGTTATTATTAAAAAAAAAATTCAGTCTAATAATTCACTTTCATCGATACCTCTTTGGACCACATATTGAGAATTGCCATGAACAGCTACGAAATGCAAATTCAACACTTGGATTCAACTCCAGACCTTTTTATCTCCTTAATTTGTCATGAAATAACAATGAAACAGGCCACACCTAGCCATGAATCTGATTTTCAGTCAATTGTCCAATTACTTTTGAGCCTGTGAAAATGGTGGGATTTTGTTTAAAAAAAAAAAAGGCCTGTAACCATTCTCAATGGTTAATGCAATATTTTGTGTTAAACCCACCGAATTAAAGCTGAAAATCTATTCTCAATCACATCTTGATTGCTTCATTTCAGATCCATTGTGTTGGTGTACAGAGGCAAAATTGATAAACCTATGGACCTGACTTTAATGCATATTGCAGGCCAGCAGTGACACTGAACTGGTAATTTGTTGTGCTAGTACTAGTGTATCAGGTACAGCTGCTTTCCTGATTAATGTCAGGCAAGAATTCCTGGCACCTAATCGACATGCCAGTTCCTCCCAAAGGTGTTAAATGGGGATGAGGTCATGGCTGTGTGCAAGACATTTCCACACCCACCTTGGCCATGCATGTCTTCATAGACGTTGCTTCATGCACAGAGATATCGTCATGCTGGAACAGGCTTGGACTCCTTCGCTCCAGTGAAGGGAAACTAATGCGACAGCATACAAATACATTCTATACAGTTGTGTGCTTCCAACATTGTAGCAACAGTTTGTAATGGGCAGGTGTCCACATACGTTTGGCCATATGCTCTATTTTATACTTTGAAATGAATGTTCTGTTTCTGTGTAAACTAAAGAATGAAAGTTTTCCCATTGCTGTGTACCAGCATGATCTATTTTTGATGTTTCTTCTTGCTGGTCTTGCATGAAGCTCATATATAACATTAAATCTGCATGTAGGGGTGTAAGCAGCGTGGTGCGTAGGTGTGTAAACAAACACACAGGACAAGAATTTGCAGTGAAGATCATTGAGATTACAGCAGAGAAGATGAACGCCCAGCAGTTGGAGGAGGTGAAGAGCTCAACACTGAAAGAGATCCATGTTCTTAATGTGCTGAAAGGACATCCGTCCATCAGTGAGTTCTAGGACTGTTACATTTTGTATTGCAGCGGATGCTGTGCTGTTCAAAAAAGATAATACAAAAAGATTTCTATTTTTCTGTTTTTAGTCACACTTATTGATTCCTATGAATCTACAACCTTCATCTTTTTGGTGTTTGACCTGTGAGTAATCATTTATATATTGCCTTTTTGCTGGTTTCCTAAGTAATGGAACATGTTCAGTAGGTGTGGTGGCCTTGGAAAACCCTTCACATTGTGCATATCTTGATTTGGTAAATTTTTTACTATGTACAGTGCCTTGCGAAAGTATTCGGCCCCCTTGAACTGTTCGACCTTTTGCCACATTTCAGGCCTCAAACATAAAGATATAAAACTGTATTTTTTTGTGAAGAATCAACAACAGGTGGGACACAATCATGAAGTGGAGCGAAATTTATTGAATATTTCAAACTTTTTCAACAAATGAAAAACAGAAAAATTGGGCGAGCAAAATTATTCAGCCCCCTTAAGGTAATACTTTGTAGCACCACCTTTTGCTGCGATTACAGCTGTAAGTCGCTTGGGGTATGTCTCTATCAGATTTGCACATCGAGAGACTGAAATTTTTGCCCATTCCTCCTTGCAAAACAGCTCGAGCTCAGTGAGGTTGGATGGAGAGCGTTTGTGAACAGCAGTTTTCAGTTCTTTCCACAGATTCTCAATTGGATTCAGGTCTGGACTTTGACTTGGTCATACTAAATCCTGGATATGTTTATTTGTGAACCATTCCATTGTAGATTTTGCTTTATGTTTTGGATCATTGTCTTGTTGGAAGGCAAATCTCCGTCCCAGTCTCAGGTCTTTTGCAGACTCCATAAGGTTTTCTTCCAGAATGGTCCTGTATTTGGCTCCAACCATCTTC
>JAFFST010049669.1:165570-176679 GCA_022414735.1 Noturus placidus
TATATAAACATTTGATTATGCTTTTATTATTTGTTATGTTTGATTTGTCGTTCGTGTGTAGAGACTTTTATTATGAAGCACACAGAGATGATTCCTCCTTAGCAGTCTTCACACTTCTGTTCACTTTTCCTGTCTTTGCGGCTAGCAAAGGTTTGTCGGTTTGTCGCTGGTCTAATGCGTTCATGTATCATCCTCTTTGACATGCACTGTTGAGTAACGGTGGATTTGTACTTTAAAACTCAGAAACCCGGAGCTAACCTGAATCGCTTCGGAACCAAATAAGATGTTTCTTTTTGTGAACTCCTACGTGTATATAGACAGGCTACCTCGCTAGCTAGCTGGCTAACTCGTCTAGCTAGCATCCTTCCGCGAAATCACAATATTAGCAGCGCTCTAATTCTCCTGCTGACTCGCTGTCAGTAACAGGAGTGGATGCAGTGTGGATATTAACGGCATACATTAAATGTGTTATTGTGTGTTTTAACGGAATCGTAGCTGTCCGTCTGGCTAGTCAACACAGTGACTGACTATACAGCTTTCAACTATACAGTTCACGTCTTATATTAATGTTTTAATGTCCATATAGTGATATATAGGAGCTTCCTGTTGCTCTGCAGTCCATAGAGTTACATTATTACCCAAGTAAAGTAAATAATAATAATAGTCTTGTAATAATAGACATGTCATAATAGACATGTCTGTATAAAACACTTTCTGGTCACTGCACCCTTGATGTGAGATCATCCTGAATTTCTAGAAGTGTTTTCATCTATGTTTTTGTATTTGTGTTTGTTTCAGATCAGGCAACCATGTCCGGCACCGGAGGAAAACGAGCCTCTGGAGGGGACAGTCCTCCGGGGCCACCTGAAAAGAAAATGAAGAAAGAGGAGAAAACCACGACCACTCTTATAGAACCTATTCGCATCGGCGGCGTTTCTTCTACAGTAAGCGATGTCACTTTCAGTCGTTACAACTCATTCTTGTCCAAACGAACCCGTTAATCATCAGGCTGGTAGCTGATGCGCACTGAAATGATGCTGTGTTTTGCAGGAGGAAATGGACATGAAGGTCATCCAGTTTAAGAACAAGAAGCTCCTTGAACGCCTCGAGCAGAGGCAGGCTATCGAAGATGAGCTGAGAGAGAAAATCGAGAAGCTGGAAAAAAGACAGGCGACTGATGATGCCACTCTTCTTATCGTCAACCGCTATTGGACTCAGGTACTAAACAAACTGGTATATTTGATGAGCCGGGTTCAGCTTATCTGCTTTGTGACCCACAGAGTTCAGGCGCGTGTGATTTGATGAGCTGTGTAAAAGTGAAGGGACGGTTGTTTATCTCTCTATTGACTATACATTATGTACGTTCGTTACGGGTGTAAAAATTCTATGTAAGTTTCAAATCGAAGTGTAGTGTTCTTTTTTTTTTTCAGCTTGATCATTGCCAGTATTCCTCCTTTAGCTCTTGATCTTATGTTGAAATAAAGTGTACTTTGCTGGTTGTTTGCTCTGGTTGTCTTTTGCCACCGTTATCACAAGTGTCTTATCACAACTACTAATCAATGCATAAGGTGATGATTTGGCAGTCCACATTTGCAGAAATAATCCCTTCTTATTTTGTAGGCATATACACTATTCAGCCATAAAATTAAGAACAGTGACTGGCGATGCGAATAACGTTGGTTATCTTATTACAATGGCAGTTGTCGGGGGGGGGGGGGGGGGGGTATAATATTAGGCAGCAAATGAACAGTCTCGAAGTTGACGTGTTGGAAGCAGGAAAAATGGGTAGGTGTAAGGATCTGAGTGACTCTGGCAAGGACCAAATTGTGATGGCTGGATGAGTAGGTCAGCGCATCTCCAAAACATGGTGCTTGTTCCCAGTATGCACCAAAGGTGGTCCAAGGAAGGACAACCGGTGAACCTGCGACAGGATCATGGGGTGCCCAAGGCTCATTGATGCACATGGAGAGCGAAGTCTAGTTCCTCTGGTCCGATCCCACAGAAGAGCTACTATAGCACAAATTGGTGAAAAGGTTCCTGCTGGCTAGGACAGAAAGGTGTCAGATCACACAGCGCATCACATCTAGCTGCATAAATGGTAAATGGCGCACTTTTATATAGCGCTTTTATACAAAGCGTTTTACACTGTGTCTCATTCACCCATTCATACACCAACGGTAGCAGAGCTGCCATAGAAAGCACTAACTTGCCATCAGGAGCAACTTGGGGTTCAGTGTCTTGTCCAAGGGACACCTCGGCATGTGAAGTCATGTGGGCCAGGAATTGAATCGCCAACCCTACGATTAGTGAAAAACCTGCTCTATCACCTGAGCCACAGCCCCAGACTGGTCAAAGTGCCCATGTCTGACCCCTGTCCAACCCCTGTCCACCTCCAAAAGAGCCTAAAATGGGCACGTGAGCATCAGAACTGAACCATGGAGAAATGTTATGGCTGATCAGTGTAAAATCACTAGATACAAAGCTTAAATGAGAGGAAAAGAAAACAGATTATATGTGAAATGTCATCTGAGTAAAATAGATGGCTAAATTGATGGAGTGTACAAACTCAGTGATAGTAAATCTGTTTGTGGTTATTTACTGATTTATTATATTCACTTGTAGTTTGATTTCCTTAATATACTGTGCCATTTCTCTAGTAAAAGAAGTCCAATAAAACAGTAACTGCTTGAATTTTATAGGACTACAGAAAATCTTTTGAAAGCAAGTGTGTTAATAAGATAATTCATCTTATCTCCAACTTTGTTCTGATAGGACACACACAGCTGCCTAATTTCCATAAAATACAATAAATGGGAGACTCTAGGAAGAGATATGTAGCAGTAGAAGTGAATTTCCACATGTTTCGATTGTTAAATGTATCTCTCTGTCTGTGTACACTCTCTGGCCAAAAGTTTGTGGACACTTGACCATCGCACCTGTGTGCGCTTGTTCAACATCCCATTCTAGATTTAGTCCCCATTGCTGATATAAAAAGCTCTTCTGGGAGGGCTTTACACTCGATTTGGCTGTGGGGATGTGTCCATTCAGTCAAAAGGGGCGGCTGTGGCTCTGGTGGTAGAGCGGGTTGTCCACTAATCCAGTGGTCCCCAACCTTTTTAGCATGGCGGACCGATCAACGCTTGACACATTAAGGTGCAACTTCCTTAATCCGAGCAGTTAATCCAGTCATCTGTTTGGTCATGGCAGCACCTCCGTCTGTGCATATGCCGACACGAGTACCATTTCAGATGGAGAATCTGAGGGAATCCGGTCATTTCTCAAAATAAAAGATTGTTCAGACTCAGATAATGCATAAAACTGAAATATTTAATTATTTCTTGTGCGGCCCAGTACCAATCGATCCACGGACCGGTACAGGTCCGCGGCCCGGGAGTTGGGGACCACTGCAACTAATCCACTAATCGTAGGGTTGGTGGTTTGATTCCCGGCCCACGTGACTCCACATGTTGAAG
Source organism: Noturus placidus (assembly GCA_022414735.1). NCBI lineage: Eukaryota > Metazoa > Chordata > Actinopteri > Siluriformes > Ictaluridae > Noturus > Noturus placidus. The sequence goes on from JAFFST010049669.1 coordinate 169,044, forward strand.
TGTCCTTGGGCAAGACACTGAACCCCAAGTTGCTCCCGATGGCAAGTTAGCACCTTGCATGGCAGCTTTGCTACAATTAGTGTGTGTGTGTGTGTGTGTGAATGGATGAATGTGACATAGTGTAAAGCGCTTTGGATAAAAGCGCTATACAAGTGTGTCATTTACCATTTATATTAGTAGAGGATGCCTCCGGTATCATTCAAGTTCTTCACAAAGGTGTTTATTGGGGATGAGGTCAGGACTCTGTTCATGCCATTGAGTTCTTCCACTGCAACCTTGGCAAGCCATGTCCTCATGGAGCTCCCTTGGGGCATTATCATGCTAGGAGATGTTTGGGCCTCTTAGTTCCAGTGAAAGAAAATTGTTCTGTTACTCCATACACAGACATTCTACACACTTTTGTGTATACAACTTTCTGTGAACAGTTTGGGGAAGTACCAGATATGGGTGTGATTGTCAGGTGTCCACAAACCTTTGGCTGTATAGTGTATTTGTCTGTCTGTTTATTTATTTGTTTGTTTGTTTAATGTGTTCACATTGTTTTTGTTTTTGATATGTGTATTCATACATTCATTAAACACAATAATGATATCATTGGTCAGATATTTTAGTTATTGGTTGTAAAAGCAGCATTGTTTGAAACATGAAATAAACACTATTAAGAATCTGAAGCATCATTTCTGTTTACACAGCTGGAAGAAAATGTGCAAGAGTTACTGCAGCGAGTTGAACCTAAGACTGGTCCAGTGCCTGCACAGGCCCCTGTTAGTCCTCCAGCATCTGCCTCTGATCCTGCAACTGCCCCCTTACCTGCCACTGATATTCCAGCTCTTCTGCCAACCTCACTGGAAGGAGAAGATTGCTTTCCTCTGCCTCCTCCTCTAGCAGACACTGAGGAACAGCAGCAGCAGTCTGAACAACCCCAGCAAGATAAGGAGCAGGAGCAATCTGATGCAGGGGAGAAGCTGCCCAAAGAGCCAGTTGTGGATCGAATTGCTGGTAAGCACAAGTTTATCTTTTTCCTTCATTATAATGATTAATTTTTTTCTTCTTGTCATTAATTGTGTCCCACTTTATTTATTTGCTATTTGTAGCCCCTCCTCCACCACCCCCATTGAGAGAAAGTGCGAAGGCTTTCCTCTCCACTCTGGATAACAGCAGCGAAGAGGAACTCAGCCTGCAGCTACAGGACAGGATGCAGTTCAGTAAAGATGCAGTGGCCTGCATAGTCTGCATCTTTGACCGCCTGCACAGCACCATTGAAGATCTGTGTACCCGTACTCAAGCAGCAGGTAAAAGGTTTTAATTCACTTGTACTGTGTCTTAGTGGTCTTTCACACTGGCAGTTTAGTGCGAAACACAGAGTATGGGTTGCTTGAATAATCGCTAACCTGAAAGCCGACATACGGACCGGGAAGCACACTACTAAATATTTGTGTTGCGCATTTGTGATGATGTAAGATGAATGCAAATGCACTGGGGTTCAGTATCACTCGGATTCAGACCACAGCAAACACGGCCAGTGTGAAAACCACCTTACTGGTTACTAGACCTATAACTGTTTCATCTGAACTGGTCAATGAATACTTGATATTGATATTCGTTTTTCTTTATTAGTATGTGAAGATGACAGTCAGCGAGAGGTTTTTGCCACAAATCAGAGTCTACTAGAGGAGAATAATAAGCTACAAGATCTTGCTTCGTCACTACAAGGACGACACCACAAAATGTCACTGGAGGTACTCATTAAACAGCTCGGTGCTGGTTTGTGTATTAGCTTTGTGTTTGTTTTTGTTTCTAATTAAACGATTATTGCCAGTGTGTGGTTGTTATTTGTGACATTGACATGGGATGTATAGTTTCATTTTACTCTAAAGTGATAGCTGGAGGGTGTAACACTGATCTTGAAAATCTGTTATTGGTAAAAGATAGACAAGTAATATGCATTAGTAAACAAGTGTAGGTGAGCATAGCTTGTCATTCAGTCATGTGCACTTCATGATGGTGTCATTTACTATAGGACTTGTGTAAAAAAAAGAAACATTTCTGTAGCCTCGGACATGAGCAAAATAGTATTATATTTCCGATTTTTTCATCCAAGTTTTTGGCCGAAAGAGAATAAAGGCTGAAAATATATTCTTCCCCGCCCCTCAGTGCTCAGATTTCACTCTTGATCTAGCCAACAGTTATCACGGTGCTACTAGGCAAAGGGTGATCATGTCAGCGGATTGGAAATACTTTAAAGTTTGTGATAAGGACATCAAATTTGCCGTCTGCAGTGTTTGTTACGTAGAAATTTAAAGACGGGATCCGGTGCCGAAACACTTTTCCACGACATGTTTGATACACCACCTGAAAACATAATGTCCCGTTCAATATGCAGAGCAGAGCAAAACAACAACAGAATAGAGGCCCTGTTCCATTCTGTGTTTTGCCTGTTGTTTTGATTAAAATGATTATGTAGCATATTTAAACTTCTTAGGTTTGCAATTACAAGAATTTTCCTTTCTGTGCATCACTGTTTCCGATCGTGATTTTGTTTTAGCTGCAGATATTTCAATTTTGTTAATCTGTTATGTCTGTCTGATTCTTTAATAAATGTCTTTTAATAAAGATTCTGCATTTCCATAATTTTACTAGATAAATTCATTTAATTTAACATCTCTTTTCTGTAAAAAAAAAAAAAAACAAACAACTAAACGAACAGACGTAATACTCCTTCCCAAGAATGCACCATTACACGCTTCAGATTCTCTTTTGTTTTTTTCCCTGCAGTATAATGAATTAGTTGATAAAGTGACCAGCTCTGAGACAAAAGTGTCTGAGATGGAGACAGCTGTGGAGGACCTGCAGTGGGACATCGAGAAGCTTCGCAAGAGAGAGCAGAAACTCAATAAACACCTAGCAGAGGCCCTTGAACAGGTGAGTTAAAGAAAAACAATTGCAAGTTCAAACTGACAGAAGTCAAATTAAATGTAAAAAGTTTTTACATTAAAGTTTACTGTAGTTGCTTCATTCACTTCTTTTGTAGTCATTAGCTTTTTGTGACACAAAGCTATATAATGAAAAATAACGTTGTCTCTGATTCTCAGCTAAATTCAGGCTACCATGCTTCTGGCAGGTCTGGTGGCCTACCTGGTGGTCAGATTACTCTCAACATACAGAAGGTAATTCACAGTTTGGATTTGTAATACACTCACTGTTCGCTTTATTAGGAGCACTATACCCCAATATACAGGGTAGGGTCTCCCTTTGCTCTCAAATCAGCCTCAGTTCTTCATGGCATGGATTCCACAAGATGTTGGAAAAATTCTCTTGAGATTCTGGTCCATGTTGACATGATTGCTTCACGCAATTCCTGAAGATTTTTCAGGTGCACTTTTCTTCCCAAAGATGTTCTATTGGATTCGTATCCAGTGACTGGGAAGGCCAATGAAAAACATTGAACTCCTTGTCATGTTCATGATGCCAAATTCTGACCTACCATTGGTGTGCTTCAGGATCCGTGGCGATTCATCAGACCAGGCTGCGTTTTTTCCAGTCTTCAACTGTCCAGGTTTGGTGAGCCTTTCTGTTCTTGGCTGACAGAGGTGGAACTGTGTGGTTGAGTAATTATCTGAGTTACTGTAGCCTTTCTGTCAGCTCGAATCAATGTGGCGTTTCCTTCTGCAGAACTGGATGTAAACTGTTGTTTGTGAAAATCTCAGGCGATCAGCAGTTATAGAAATTCTCAAACCAGCCCGTCTGACACCAACAATCACGCCACGTTCAAAATCACTGATATCACACTGTTTACCCATTTTGATGGCTGATGTGAACGTTATCTGAAGTTGCTGGTTCATATTTGCATGATTTTATGATTGGATTCTTGCGTGAATCATTAGGTGTGCAGATGTTCCTAATAAAGTGTTTGGTGGGTGTATATTAGTAAATTATTTAACATGTATAAATATCTATTTTTTTTATAGGAGTATGTTTTAGGTTAATGCATATTACAATATGTTTTCAGTTTGAGTCACTAAATGCAGAGCTGGAGCAGAACCAGGAGCTGGCCAATAGCCGCATGGCAGAGCTAGAGAAACTTCAGCAAGAGTTACAGGAGGCAGTAAGGGAAAGTGAGAAACTCAAGGTACTGGAGTCCATTGACTTGTAAATGTGAAACTAATTTTGCGTTTTGGAAATTATTATTCTTTTTCTCATCTCACAGATTTTACATAGGGATACATGGTCTGTTAATACATAGTTCTGTTAATCGTAGTTCTACATATTACATATGCGTAATATACATCTAACACACAGCACTTGTGACATGGGTGAATATTGGCATACATTTTCACACAAATGCTTTGATGAACCCTTGTATAGTTAATCTGATTTTCTGCTTGTGAGTTATTGGAAAGGTAATCCATATTTTAGCCTACAGTGATTTAATTTCAACTGTTTGTCTTTCTGTAAGATGGACCTTCGGAATATTCCAGAGGAAGTGGTGAAGGAAACACCGGAGTACAAGTGTCTCCAGTCACAGTTCTCTCTGTTGTATAATGAGTCTCTGGGAGTGAAGACACAGCTGGACGAGGCCCGGGCTCTGCTGCTTACTGCCAAAAATGCTCACCTGCGCCAGATAGAGCACATGGAGGTGAGCATTTTGGATGCATGAAATTCCTGTATATTGTTCTCTTCAAAACGTGATAGATAGATAGATAGATATATAGATAGATAGATACTTTATTGATCCCCCAGGGGGAAATTCGAGGTCCCAGTAGCTCAAGGCATCACACACACACACAATACAACATACAATATAGTAAGATGAGAAAAGACAGACTGGGAAAATTAAGTAGGGGTTGTGCATGTGGGCTAATATAGTCCGTAGACAGTGTAAACAGTAAAAAAACAGTCACACAGTGGGCCAGTACACAATATTGCAAACATGTATGAGATGGTTAACATACATCGTTATTACATTGTTATAGGAGGTCAATGGTGCAAACGTGTATGATATGGTCAATGGTGTATGATGATGATGTAGGAAAAGGTGGAGAGGCAGATAGACTATGCAGAGAAGTCTATCTCACCTCTTCCTTTAAGTGAGGCATTGAAGAGTTTTATAGCCCTAGGACAAAAGATTTCCTCAGCCTGTCAGTTGAGCATAGTGTACGATAATATGAAGGGGACTGTGTACTTTTGATGCACTAATTTTGCTCTTTTTTCCCTACATTTTCTACATCATTTTTCATAACCAAGCAACTTTTTTGCAAGATTTTATTGAAACAGCGGAAGCGTGATGGTGGTTTTGCTTTAATTTCATTTGTGTCCAGTTTTCATCACCTCTGTATATGTTGAATATACTTTTGCAATAAAGCTGATTTGTGACTGTTGGTTCTCTTATCTTCACTTTTATAGAGTGATGAGTTGTCTCTTCAGAAGAAGTTGCGAACTGAGGTCATCCAGTTAGAGGATACATTAGCTCAGGTGCGCAAGGAATATGAGATGCTGCGGATTGAGTTTGAACAGAACCTTGCAGCCAATGAGCAAGCAGGTAGTGATTTTTTAAAATATTTTTTTGTATATATTTCTGTATTGTATCAGGTTTTAGTGAGTTGCAGAAAGTGTGTTGGGTTAAATTCTGCAGCAATAAATTCCCAGGCACACTGGGAAAATGGAGGAAGAAAGGGAGGGAGGTGCTGTATCCTGTCATCGGTTCTCTGAGTTTTCATTTTTTCAACAGCAGTTCAGTACATCTCGTGCATCAGATACAGTAACCAATACCTCGTTATCAGCGTTAACTCTCATTTTTTACTCGCTGTTGCTCTACAGGTCCAATAAACAGAGAAATGAGACACCTAATCAGCAGCCTTCAGAATCATAACCACCAGCTCAAGGGGGATGTGCAGAGATACAAGAGGAAGTTACGGGAGACGCAGGCAGAGATCAACAAGGTTGGGTTCATACATCGTTTGTGAACTTTTGACACAATTTTGACATATAATTAATTTGAATGAGGATATTGTAGGCAATTAATAAAGAACAAAAAGCCATATTACAAATAATCTATAACTGCACAGTCATCTTTGATGGTACCGATCACCTGCACAAAGTCTGTACAAAGTCATCTGTGACTGTACAAAGGGATCCACAACTTTACAAAATCATCTATGATGGTGCAAAATTAGATTTTATTCAGGAAAAAAAAAACAAAACAAAAAAATAAAACTAGTTGACATCAAACATTCACCTCAGTTGTTTTATGTATGTATTTATTTATTTTTTTGTTTAAAGAATGTACCAACATATGTTGGTAGAATATTGCATTCCTTGCAAATGATGTACGCTGTTTGGACAAAAGTATGTTGATGCCTGGCCATCACACGCATATGTGGTTCTGCCCCAAACTGCTGCCACAAAGTTGAAAGCACCCAATTGTCTAGAATGTCTTTATATGCTGGAGCATTACTATTTTCAGGAAATTTAAATGCGGAAATTTAATGCGGAAATTTTAATTTTGAGGACATTAAAGTGTTTTTTGACCTTGGATACATGTAAATCTATTTATTGTTAGACCTTTAAAACAAAATTAGGCATGTTTCAAAACCATGATAGGTGTGTTTTAATGCCTGTGGGGTTGGAATTGGAGCACATATAGGCGTGATTGTCACATGCATTTGGCAGTATAGTGTATGATTGTGTGTATATATACCCTTTTATTATTCAGATGAAGTGCCAGAGTGGAGACAATGGCAGTATGCTAACTTTGGAGGAGAGTGTGAATGATGGAGGACTGGATGTGAAAAAGGAAGAAGAGGATGACCAAGACGAGGAGGAAGAAAGGAGGAGAGAGCTGGAGAGGCAGCGAGCTCGAGAACGTGAGAGAGAGGCAGAAAGGGAGCGAGAGCGAGAACGAGAACGGGAAAGGCAGCGCAGTGAGGAGCTGAAGAGAAAAGACTCGGACACACTCAAGATGCTCCGAACAGAGCTCAAGTATGCCTCAATTTTTATACATGAGAACAGGCTCTGATTAATCTCCTTTCAGTTATGATATGTACACAATTATATTTACATTTATTCATTTAGCAGACGCTTTTATCCAAAGCGACTTACAAATGAGAGATACAAGCAAAGTGATATCAAGCAGAGAACAATACAAGTAATGCTACTATACAAGATCTATTAATTGAGTACCAGAAGAAGCAACATGCGCAGAGTAGAGGTGCAAGTGCAAAAAATTTATTTATTATTTTTTTTATGAGATGGTTAGGTGTTGACAGAAGAGGTGGGTCTTTAGCTGTTTCTTGAAGATGGTGAGTGAATCTGCAGTCCTGATTGAGGTTGGAAGTTTATTCCACCACTGAGGAACAGTTAGTGTGAAGGTTTTGGAAAGGGACCTTGTGCCGCGCTGAGTAGAAACTACTAAACGTCGGTCGCTAATCGATCGCAGATTGCGTGTGGGAACGTAAGCCTTCAGGAGAGAGTCGAGGTAGGAGGGTGCTGTTCCAGACAAGGTCTTGTACGTGAGCATCAAGGCCTTGAATTTGATGCGGGCAGCTACAGGAAGCCAGTGGAGGGAGATGAAGAGGGATGTGACATGGGTTCTCTTGGGCTGGTTGAAGACCAGGCGTGCTGCAGCATTCTGAATCAT
>JAFFST010049669.1:181131-212176 GCA_022414735.1 Noturus placidus
TTTTCACCTTTAATAATAAACACCTTCATTTACAAATTGCATTTTGTGTTTACTTGTGTTGTCCTTGACTATTATTTAAATTGGTTTGATGTTCCGAAACACTTAAGTGTGACAAACATGCAAAGGAACAGGAAATGAGGAAGGGGGCAAACACTTTTTCACACCATTGTAGATATGATGTTCTTTTTGTGGATATTTGTGTTTGATTTATGCCAGAGGTAACGGGACCCCTGTCTTCCAAACAGTCCCACTTTCAACTCCTCAGTCCACAGAATATTCTCCCAAAAGGTTTGAGGATCATCAAGGTGTGTCTTGGCAAATTTCAGATAAGCTGCCTTCTGGGTTAGCAGTGGTTTTCACATTGCCACTATTCCATGGATGCTATTTTTGCCCAGTGTCTTTCTGATGGTGGTGGTAGTCATGAACAATGACCTTTATTGATGCAAGAGAGGCCTGTAGGTCCTTTGATGTTGTCTTTGGCTCTTTTGTGACTTCCTGGAGGAGTAGTTGCTGTGCTCTTGGAGGAATTTTGGAAACTCTGCCACTTCTGGGAAGCTTCACTACTGTGCTGAGATTTTTACATTTGGAGATAACGGTTCTCACTGTGGTTCTTTGGAGTCCAAAAGTCTTTGAAATAGCCTTGTAACCCTTTCCAGGCTGATGTATTTCAATCAACACCTTCCTCATAATTTCTGGAATTTCTTTCATCTTTTTGATATACTGGGTAAGACCTTTTAACGAACTTCATGCTGTTGAAAATGTTCTATTTAAGTGTTGATTTGATTGAACAGGGTTTGCAGTAATCAGACCTGGCTGTGTCTCATCCAGCTGAACCCCATTATGAATGCAGTTTCAAATATTTGGGGAATTAGTAACTACGGGGACAAAAACATTTTCACACAGGCCCAGTTGGTATTGGATAACCTTTTTGCTTCAATAAATAACAAATCATTAATCATTACTCAGGTTGCCTTTGTTTTATCTTCTTGTTTTATCAAATCTTATTTGCTGGAATTTCCTTGGGAAGTTGCTACAAGGGCTGTGGTTTGGTAGCAAATCTCTAAAAATAATAATATTTTTAGTGACAGTATTTTCGATGTCATATAAAATAAAATGAGATAATAATTTATTAATCCCCAGATGGAGAAATTAGGGAGAAATTATATGTAGCTATGGATGGCATTGGTTTCTTTTCAGTTTTGGGCAAGAGTGTGTTTTATTTAATAAAAAAAAATTAATAAAAAAACCCCAACATTTTGAATAAAAAAAAAAACCTAACATGCTTTGGCAAGTTAAAAAAAACCATTATGTGCTTTGGCAGAGTGCCTTGCATTTTTTTCCTGAATGAATTACCAGAGAAAACATTTCAAAAGATTATGATTGTCATACCTTCACCTACATTCTTTTGTGGTGATATTGTTATCAACACAATATTGATATTGTTATTGAATGATTTATCAAAAAATCTTCTGCCCTACTTTAAGCATGAATGCTCAGTGGTATCTGTAAAATGTATTTCGTTTTGTGTGTGTGTGTGTGTGTGTGTGTGTGTGTGTGTGTGTCAGGAAAGCACAGGAATCTCAGAAGGAGATGAAGCTGCTGCTAGACATGTATAAATCTGCTCCAAAAGAGCAGAGAGACAAAGTTCAGCTCATGGCAGCTGAGCGTAAATCAAAAGCAGAGGTCTGTATGGCCATCTAATTAAACCATCCTCCTTTATCTATTCATATAATACAAATAAACATGCAGGCACAACAAAGGTTCAGTGAATATTGTATTGCTCTTGCAGGTGGATGAGTTGAGGCAGCGGGTACGAGAGTTGGAGGAGAGAGAGAGGAAGGAAAGTAAGAAACTGGCTGATGAAGATGCTCTGAGGAAGCTTCGAGTGGCAGAGGAGACCATCGAACATCTGCAAAAGAAGCTCACTGCCACTAAACAGGTATGTTTGGTTCTGCTATACTTTCTATCTGTGCACTGTTTTCTATCAGATTTGGCAGTAACGGTTTTGGTCAGAATGTTAATATATAGTATAATTTACACTGATTTCATTACTGTTGAAAGCTTTTATCATGTATATGTTGCTATGCGTAGGAAGAGGAAGCCTTGCTTAGTGAGATGGACGTGACGGGTCAGGCTTTTGAGGACATGCAGGAACAGAACAGTCGTTTAATGCAGCAGCTGCGTGAGAAAGATGATGCCAACTTCAAACTGATGAGTGAGAGGATCAAATCCAACCAGATCTACAAACTGCTAAGAGAGGAGAAAGAAGAACTGGCTGACCAGGTGCTCACCTTCAAAACCCAGGTATGCAAAAAACTAAGCACACTATCTCTTTTGCGAATGAATAAAACTCATAGTTCTATGTCAGCAATATGAATGTAAGCAAGGCTCATGTCATGTTCCTCCAAGGTTGATGCGCAATTGCTGGTTGTACAAAAGCTGGAGGAAAAGGAGGGCATCCTACAAAGTTCACTGGCTACTCTGGAGAAAGAGTTATCACTACGCACACAAGCTCTAGAACTCAACAAGCGTAAAGTAAGAAGTCACAGATGTGAATCATATCCCTGAACTGTCGTTTTTTTCTCCCTTATAGCCATTGACTTTGTTTACATGGACAGCAGTAATCTAATTATTGACCTTATTCTGAATAAGACAATACCGTGATTAAGGTGTTTACAAGAGTCGTTTTTAAACACTCCTTTCATGTACCCGTTTTACATGTTATAGAACATAGATCTATTAACGACACGCGTCATTACGTCCCCACGCCATACGACGTTCCCTCCAGAATTTCACGTATCGGCATACGGTTTGTCTTCGTTATGGTACCGTATACAGTTTTGTGTGTTTTTATTTTTCATTTTAAAAAAGCTTCAAGTGCAGCTAATTATTTGTCATGCTGTACATGCAAATAGATGACTGCTTGAAGCCGTGGGCTGCGTCCAGTTTCGGACTTAGCTGTGCTCTCTTGTTTGCCGTCCAATGGTTGAGCACTGCAGTGTGTGTATGAGTCCTGTCGCAGAATGAGGTGAAAACTCCCACACGATGTTAATAGTGTGATTAAGGTGTGTAAATGTCTGTAATGCACTTCGATAATGCGACTCCACATATCGTAATTCGATTTGTGTTTACTTCGAGTTAGATTAAGGTAATAAAAAATTGTTATTTACATGCTAGTTTCTTAATCAGAGTATCGTCTTAATCGGGTCAATATTGGATTATTGTTATCCATGTAAATGTACTGATTGTTATTGGATTGTTCTGTAGAACTGTGCAGATTACAGTGCAGCCTGTGTTCTAACTCTTTCTCTTTTGGGCTCAGGCAGTGGAAGCAGCTCAGCTGGCTGAGGACTTAAAGGTACAGCTGGAGCACACTCAGGCCAAGCTGAGGGAGATCCAGGCCTCGGTGCTGGAAAACCGCAGTGCACGTGAAAGAGAGAGTGGCAACCTCAAGCGTGCACAGGTAAAGTGAAACACATGAAAACAAAAACTGAAACCTATGAGAATCTCTTTTATGCAACTGGCTCTGCGTGTCTTTTAGGAGGACTTGTCAAGACTCCGCCGAAAGCTGGAGAAACAGAAGAAGGTAGAGATGTATACTGATGCAGATGAGATCCTGCAAGAAGAAATAAATCAGTATAAGGTAAAGAAAGTTGGGCTACACAGATAAGATGCTCAGTAGTGTTTACAAAACAAAATAATTGGATTATTCTTATTTTCGATTACTTGTTTTGACACTGTATTGTTACTGGCTCTAAATTGTGTGTCCTCAGGCTAAGCTGCGCTGCCCCTGTTGTAATACCCGGGATAAGGAGACTGTGCTTACAAAGTGTTTCCATGTCTTCTGTTACGAGTGCTTGAAGACCCGCTATGACACTCGGCAGAGGAAATGTCCCAAGTGCAATGCTGCTTTTGGAGCTAATGACTTCCATCGCATTTACATCACTTAAGTCCAAGAACTCAATGAACAGTAAAGCAATGGGAAAGTGGCTTTAAGAGCAAAGAGTATGGATGTGGCATAATATCCTGCTCAGAATGCTACTTCCATTAGATCTGTGAGTAGTCGGTGCTAGTGACCAAATAGACAGCAAGTCTGCAGACTGAATGCAGTGATGGTGTGACTATTACAGCCAATAGCACACAAGTGCTTGTTTATAGCTACCGTACTAAAGCATATAGGTTGTATTTCCACTTGCTTAATAGTCATTTAAATGTTCTGTAAGTTAAAAATTTTTTTTTAAACATGCATTTGATTTATGAATGCGTCTTGGGACACAGGACTATTACATCACAGTCTCAATTACATCATTACATTCTCAATTGCAATTATAGTACAGTTTTATTGCAGACGTAACAGACAGTGTGTGCAATCCTGTTTTCTGGTAGTCATGTGTTCAATCCATTTGCAGAGTACAGTAAATCCAAGATTCAGTTTTTTTTTATGTAATGTGCTGCTCTGTGGTTTCTGACTGAGTGCTTTAAACATCTTATACCAGTGCAGACTGGGCCAACAGAACGACTTGGATACCTCTAGTACAGTGACACCAGCAAGTTTCCAGAAGAGTAAAAAAAAAAAAAAAAAAGCCAGGCACTCACAGGCTCTTTCTATGGCAAGAGTTGTAAGCTTGTCTAATCGTGAAATCAGTCTTGTGTAAAGTGACATTCTTAATTGTTCTTTAGATCAACTTCTAAATAAAACGGCATTGACATTGGTCAATCTCGGTGAAGACAGCTATGTAGATACCAATTCTATCTAAGACAATTTAGGGAATAAGCGTCATCTCTCTTTAAAGCATGTCTTTAAAATTATACATGCTTGACCAATGTGTCTTTATCATTACAGCCCCCAAGGAGCCAGCAACTGAGGTGGAGTTTCCTTCTGTCCTCATTTGGGTCTTAAAAGAAAACTATTAGCATGCATGGGCTTACACAAATAATAACTCACTGAGAAGTTGTTAAATGACCTACAGAATATGATTATGGACATCCATGCTTGCTTATTACAGACATTTGAATCTGATTTAGTCAGTTGACTTGTACTGAATACTAAATCCATAAAACTGGGGAAAGGTTATCCCATAATAACTATACTGTGAGATGATATTTCGGGTCACAAAGCAAGCTCAAAGATCAAATATGTATTCATTATTGTTCTGGTGTTTAGTAAAACATAGATAAGATAATAGCTACAAACTTTATCTTTAAAGAAATATTTTTGAATTGTACAGCCCCCCCAAATCTTTCATGGAGATAACCTCCTCTATGCATGAAAGCACTACCAGGGTCTAAACGCAAATCACGTTCAGTCTTAAAATGGCTTTGATTTGAATGTTAAGCACTGATAGCAGCAGGCTGTGCAATCTTAAGAAGACCTTTACACTGTAAATCTATAGTCATGGGCTTTATTCATCAGGATTGCGAATGACAACCTGAATAACAGGAACATTTATTAATCCAACAGTTGTAGTTCAAACTATTCAAGTAAGTAGATGCTATACATCTGTACTTTAGTGCTGCCCATGTGTGTTCAGTGGAGAAACATTTTCCCCACTTTCTTCATTTTGTTACGTCTGTGTTGCTAAGTAACGTGTGTGTTTTTCCTACGGATGGTAATAATCCCACCCCAGGGCTGTGAGACAGGGCTGTGAGACAGGGCTGTTTGTCAGACTGTGTGCTTGGCCAGGCTACAGCGCGTGACGTCACTGGGTGTGGTGACTAACAGGCCCATTGGGCTTCACATCATAGTGTGAAAGACTGGGGTCTGTTCACTCTGTCCTCCTAAAACTCCTTCACAGTGCTGTAAAGTTCAGTTTCTTAACTTTTTGTTGTTAAGATGGAAGAATGTGTACGCAAAACATGGTTAGAACAACAACAAAAACAACCCAAACCCAGCTTAGTGCTAGTTCTCGCTAATGGGTAACTTCAGGTTTAGAGTAAACGTGTGGTTAATGAGTCTAGCACTTCAGCAGAGACGAGCGCCGCCACGGGATGTCCTGCAGTGTCACTGAAAACTGTTCATCAGAATGTGTGTTTCGCTGTATACAAATCCAATCTCAGTGCAGTGGAGAGGAAATGAGTCATAGGGGCTGTAGCCAGAGCGTGGGTGTGGGCGCTCTTAAAACAAGGCCCGCACTCGCCATGACTGATTCACATGCGCGCTGTACTCCACACACTCTCTCTGTCTCTCATTCACACACACCAGCCACTGCTTTCTCTTTCTCTCTCACTCTCTCTCACACACACCAGCCACTGCTTTCTCTCTCTCTCACACACACACTCAGTCCACTGGTCCCGGCTCAATGGATATCGACACTGTTTTCCGTGCCGTCTGTTTGGTCCTCGTGGCTGGAACTCATTTAAATGGAACAAACGCGGAAAAAAGTAAGAACATGTTTTGTCTTAATGAATGTATTGACTTTGTGAAGTGCTGTGTGTTTGGTACAACTTTTGCGTTAAAATGGCAGGCTGTGTGGGTAATGGTGACTGGATTACAGTGTCCCGGTTTACATTCACAGTGGATGAACATGGCTCGTAAAGTTCCTCTTCGTATGGACTCGTTTCCTCTAGCAGCTGGAGATCAAACCGGTTCCGCATTCCGATGGCCTTATTTCATTCCGTCACGCAGCATGAGCTGAGGTCCCTGCGCGCTCAGGCCACATCCCATAATACTTCCACATCCCACTTGTAGCGCACTACAGTAGGGTCTACTCAGGAGCCCGTGACCTAGTCTTCGGCGTAGTGCACTTGTGTTGGGAGTGTAGAGCGGTTTGGGATACAGCTTTCGCCCCTTCGCCATTAATGTGTAGCTTTGGAACAGTTTCTTGGGTGGAGCAGAAACAGCAAATGTAAGGAGAATGTCTTCAGACAGTATGCTGCCTGGGAAGATGTTTATTCTCAAGACACACTGTGGTTTAGGCTGCACTTCATTAGCTGCTTAGTGTTGTTTATTCATGAGTCTGTTGTGACAACGTAAGAGAATAATGCTTCAAACACTAAAGTAAAGAATCATTTTTGGTCATGATTCTGCCATCAGTACACATTTTAATACATACAGTGGAAGTTCTTCAGGTCAGAGTTACTACATCTGAGCTCAACAGATTACATATAATAAGACAATTATCGTTTCTGAAACTTTTAATCATATACTGTGGGGGAAATAAGGATTGGACGCATCAACATTTTTTTAAGTAAATATATTTCCAATAAGGTTATTCACATGCAATTTTCACCAGACATCAGTATTAACTCGAAGAAATCTGGAAATATAAACAATTCACCACATTAAAGTCCATAAATAAAGTTCTGTGTAATAAAGTGGAATAACACAGGAAAAAAGTATTGAACACGCTGACTGAAGTTTATTTAATACTTGGTGGAGAAGCATTTGTTTGTAATGACAGCTTCAAGACATTTTCTGAGTGAAGAAATTATTCGGTCGCAGTATTCAAGTGTGATTTTGGCACTTCTAAACATATTGTCTTTAAATCTTGTTCAACTGGATTCAAGTCAGGTGATTGACCGGGCCATTCTAAAATGTGTGTGTGAGATATATATATATACATACACACACACACTGCATCATCTGCAATATAATTGTGTAACAGGACGACTTGTAATACAATTGTATCAAAAGCTGTATGTCATTACCAATAAAAGCTGACCAAAAATTAAGTGGAGATGTAAATGAATTTTCACCCATAATTACATCGTCATAAGCCTAGTCAAAGTGAAGTAAGTCAGTGTGGGTGTCTATCAGTAGACTCACCTGTTTCATACTAACCTCAGTAATTGTTGATGAGTTAGCCAAGTTCACAGGAAGTCTCATTTTTACTCATCCATTATCCAGCTGATTTGACAATTCTTATCTTACTATCCTCACAAAATTAACATTTTAGAACTGTTTTAGAATTGTTCATGCAGTGCAAGCAGTAAGCATTATATCTAGTTTTGTCATCTGTGATGAAGACCTTTTCATTTTATTATGGTAAATTCTGTGGTACATAATCTAACCACAGACGTTTGTTAGTTGAAAGTTTGCATCAAAAGCATGTGTGAAAACTGAAACTCAACTGTGGTGCTGTTCAGATTCTCATGAAGTCACTTCTCCCAGTGCTGACATTTTCCTGTGTAAGCACTCAGGAGCTGCATAATAGTCTGGTGAAACATTCATGCAGGCAAATTACTGCTTGCACACTCGAAGAGTGAGTAATAGCGTTTCCCCACAAGTGCTTCA
Organism: Noturus placidus; assembly: GCA_022414735.1. Taxonomy (NCBI): domain Eukaryota; kingdom Metazoa; phylum Chordata; class Actinopteri; order Siluriformes; family Ictaluridae; genus Noturus; species Noturus placidus. Next base: position 189,365 of record JAFFST010049669.1, read on the forward strand.
CCACATCACTTGAACGGAATTTCCCAGCTCATTTCATTTGAATTAGAAACAAAACATATGTCTCTGGATTTCTTTGATTATAGTTGGACTCTTATGATAGTCAATGTATTCACAATTATTTATTGCACCCAAACATAAACCTGTTCTTAATTATTCTACTCTTTTCCTCATACAGGTTCCTCCTGTTCAAAGTCAGAGTTCTTTAACAGCGATCTTGGTGGTTGTGTGCCTTGCATTATATGCATAGAGTACCCCAAAACCCCATCATGTAACACATGTGAGTTAAAGATATAGTTAATAATTCAACCAAATGCATTCATGTATTGGTAAGAGCTGGATTCCGTAGCATATGCTAAACTGAGTTAAATGCCAATCAACATGTATTTTCTTTTTAGAACTGTTCATAGTATACTGGATATTTTAAAACATTTCAATGTACTTCAGATGAATGGAGTAATGGTGACTCAAAGCAATATAAGCATTATGCTAAAATCAGGAGTGTTTTGTCTCTGGCTGTAAGTTTCCGAGGAAAGGACTGAAACTTCTCCAATAATATTGTCTTATGGTTAACAGGCCCACCGGTCCAGCCTCATGATTCCTGGAGGGTAGCCGCCATTACCAGTTTCTCAGTGCTGGCAGCGGTGGTTGTTTTCGGAGCCTTGCTCATAGGAGTGCTAGTACTTCAATGCAGGTCCAACAGTACTTTAACTGGTAAGTACTAAACAGATCAATACAAAAGAAGATTCTCTGTTGATTAAACGAAATCAGGATGCAAGCACCAGTATGTAAAGAAATTGAAATTGTGCTGAATGATTCATGTACACCAGGGGCGTCCAATCTTATCCGGAAAGGGCCGGTGTGGGTGCAGGTTTTCATTCCAACCAAGCAGGAGCCACACCTGAATCCACCTGTTTAATCAGTTGATCATGGCTTTCAATAGACTCAGGTGTGGCTTCTGCTTGGTTGGAATGAAAACCTGCACCCACACCGGCTCTTTCCGGATAAGATTGGACACCCCTGATGTACACCAGTGTATAGCAAGATTTTATAACTAAGGAAAACCTTCATGCCTACCTATTTAGACCCCATCGAGGAAACCACAGGTCCACTTTATCCAGTGTAGGAAGATCATTAAGTAGGTATGCATTTTTTTCACTATACCTTACGTTTGCTGACGAATTATTTGGATTGTAATAGTCCTATGACCATAGAAGCATTTACCAGTGTATGTAGTTGTCGGGATGTTCTAAAATAATGTTTGCCTTTGACTTTTTCAGCAAATTGAATGGAATAGAAGAATTCAAGGTATTAAGAAAGCTGTTGATTCACTTGGCGATCTGTTAGCTAATTCATTGACTACAGAGTGTGCTAGGAGTAGCCTGTGACTCTTCTAATTTATTATATTGGTAGGTCAGACATAGAGGTGATTAACACACTCCGGAATATGCAGATGATGTAGTTACCGTGATCTCGAAAACCTCAAAGATTTTTTCCTTCAGTGTGTGAGGAGTCTTAAGGTGCTTTTTGAGTAGACTCCTGAACATCAGCAACAATCAGATGCCTTACAACAGTGAAACAGAGGAAGTTGTGTTTTTAACCTCTATTTTTTGAAAGGCATTACCTTTTTTTTTTAATGTTTATTGTGAACGTCCTTGTTTTGTTTTTTCTTGTATCCTGTTTTGTACCCCCTATGCACTTACGATGTATATGACTGTCCATTTTTTTTAATCCAGTGAAAACTGCCAACCTTCCAGAACTGTAGTGTAGAAATACCTTTTGTACAGTAACTGTTTACCTCTGCATTAGATTTATTCTGGCCTATTGAATGTAATGTGTAATATTTTGTAGATCAATTGTTTATATATTTGTGTCCTATACACTGTTAGGATGTAGTCATTTTAGTAGTTGTAAGACAGACTGCCTTTAGTAGCCTTTCTATGATGTTACACGTACAACTGACGCCCGTGGAGATGCATGTCTAAATACAGGCATTTGGTGTAAAGGTCTTGGCCCAGCACCAAGATACTTTGTTAGTTTTTTAATTTGTCACCTGTCTATATCTGGTTCTACTACATGTGCCAGCGATCATCGTCACAGTTACTTCAATGTGCAGAAGTTGCTGACAAGTGTCCAATCACCCAAGAAGTCAGAATACTGACCCACCAAAAGAGTCAGCAATAGGCCTACCATGCTTCAGAGGGACACTGCTGAAATGCTAAGAAAGCCATCATAGTCTGTGTTCATACTTCATAGGGCCCATTGAGGAATACCACAGCTAGTGGTAAATCCAAAATGCAACAATCATTCAGTATTAACTTTATATTTATGCTTGTCACTGTTGTGGGATTGGATCAAGTTGATATTAGGCCGACCCTTTAGAAAAGTGTAACCCGATATTGGAATGTAAGACAGCCTAAGCATTTATAGGCAATAAACAGAGACAGCCGTTGCATATTCAGTGAATGTGTATAACTTGTGAAAGCATGACATTTATGTTTAATTTAGTATGTAATGTAAATAAAAGGATTTCAAGTACAGCATCCATGTTCAGAAGAGGAAAACCACGACAACTAAGATGTCCTCTATCTCTTTGATTATTAAGCAAATGAACACTGCTCCTCGCTGGTCCATAGTGAAGGAAATCCAGACAATCACCAACATTTACATTGTGTTTATTGAGTTCCAGGAAGTGAGGGCAAGAACATCTACAAATAAACAGTATCTGCTTAGTCCTCTACTTGAGAAAGAGAAACACTGTTTTTAAGAACAAAAATAAATATTCTATATTTAAGATATATGTAACTGATTACAGTGAATCTCAAAGATTCAGAAGTCAGTGGAGTTTCATATTCAATGCCACCACGAAGGTCTACAACTCCTATTCTTAAATAATCAGTAAGTACTGAAATATAGGCATAAGTGGAAACTACTAATACATTTTATTCTAAGTAGGGCAATGATATGAAATGGCACATAGAAATACAAACGGGAATCATATCCTTGACAAACAAAAATATACCTTCCCCATGATGCTTTGTGCATCCGATGAAATCATATGGTTTAATCATTTATATTATTTTTAGTGATTAAGGTGTGAAACCTGAGTAATTTCAAAACTACTGAAAAGTCTCCCCCATCTAGGAGTTGCTGCCCATCATAGAGCCCGACCGATCATGGATGTCTGGGTCCCTTTCGTCACTTGTCTAAATATAGTTGTTTACTCAGCAATCGTTTTCAGAAGAACTGACGTACAGCAGGTTCAATAAAAATGATATTCAAAAGAATACATTAAATCACACATTGAGAAACTAAATCTCAACTTTACCACTTGGCAACATTTAGATACATCACTATGAAATGCTTTTGGAGTAAAAACATTTTAACCATAAGTGGAAATACCTAGATACGTTACGGTTACAACTAAAACCCTGCATGATATTTACCACATTAAAAGGGTGATAACAGTTGTTCAGCTATTAACATGGGGTATAAATAAGTTTTTAAATAAATAAATATCATTGATATTTCTGTTTGGCAGGCCGAAGGGAACTGCTAATAATTCTATGGCTGCTGTTTAACAGCATTAACAGAGTCATCTGTGATTAAAGTTCTGATGATGGTCGCACTCAATTGAGACATGACTATAGAACATGTGTCTAATAATACAACTGAATACAGAGTCCTGAAAACATGGAAAAACAAGCATAATGGTACTTATTTAAGCAGCGGTCACACTAAGCTTTAAGTTTGCGTATTTCTGTTGGACGCTGCTTCGAACATGGGTGGGAACAGGATATGACATCATATTTCAGGGAATTAAAGTTTTCATATGCAGTTACGTTTTACGGCACTAAAGTGTCAATATTTGAAGGGAAAAAAAAATATTTTATGTTTCCACCCGTTTTCAACAAAGCCACAAACCAGGCAAACTCCTTACGTTGTTTTTAGAGTCTTTCAAAGCTGGATTGTAAAGGACAGGATAGTTCGATACTGCTAAAATTAGCAGTACCATTTTTTCCCCACTAAAAAGGTCACGGTGACTATCATCAACTAGTCGCATGTCTTCACGTGATGCAATTTGATACTACGCAATGTAGTGCGAAAATTCTACACATGGGCTTGCGTTTCCGGTCTGCCATTTTCTGATGCATTTGAATGGAAGTCTATGGAGCACTGAAGCCTAGTGTGACCGCTGCTATATTCACTAAAAAAAAAATATCAACCCAAGTCAACAAACTGTTATTCCTTTGATGATACCTTTTGAACATGTAGCCAAATAATCGGTCGGACTCTACTCCTAGGGTCAGTGCTGGGGTAACGTCTAGGAAAATATACCATACTTTTACCCCAGTCTTCAGATTGAGACCTATGATAGTACCATATAATTCTTTAGTTTGTGTGCACTCTGTGAGGAAATCAAAAACATTGAAACATTCAAATCTAAAATGGTTTCTGACAGGCACCATCACTTATTCTAAAGTTTCTACAGTATCACTGTCCCTACCAGAGGTAGTATCACGTCAATGCCAGTCTTAAGTGTCCTTTAAGGAAAAGTATTTGAAAATACAACAGTACAGGAGGCAACTACTGCCAAGAACAGCATCTGGCTTGGACACCATCTTGACAAATACAGCAGAAAAACCTGATGTGTTACGATTATTGGCATTGGGCCTTGGGTGGGGGAAGAGTTCCATAACAGAAACGTTATTTTGTCATCTTCCTTTGGAACGCCAAGATGAGAGTGTTGGTCCTGCAGATGCTGCCTCAGAGGAAAGGCTCCACACCCAGTCCCATGAAGGCATTTGGATCCATGTTGAAGGAGGACTCAAAGGACTGCTGGGCATTCTGGTGCAACTTCTGGTGGTGTCGCAGGTTGGACTTGCTGGAGAAGCGCTTATCACAGAGAACACAGGAGAAAGGCTTCTCTTTAGTATGAATGCGTCTGTGGCAGATGAGCTGGGTAGACACGCGAAACGCCTTGCCGCATTCCAGGCACTGGTAGCGCTTGGGCTCTGTGTGAATTCGCCGGTGGTTCTTCAGTGCCATCAGGTTGGTGAACTCCTTTTGGCACACTGAGCAGAAAAAGGAGCCTGTTTTGTGGCTGTTCTTGTGGTTGAGCAGGGATCCGGCGTGCCGATATGAACGCCCGCAGTGCTCACACACATGGCTCTTCTCTTTATCAAATGCGTCACCACTCTCTTGCTGATCTTCCTGGTCAGAGTAGCCTTCGTGCATTTGGCTAAACTCGGGATCCATTTTGGAGAAACCCAGTTGTTGGTTAAGTCCAGAGTCCCAATCCAAACTCTGCGACATCTGAAGGTCTTGCCGATGATGGGACTGTTCTTGCATGCTATGGTGAACCTCCTGGTGCTGCTCAAAGCTGGCCAAGTTGGGGAAGTTCTGCTGGCAAACACTGCAGTAATAAGGGAGTCCCTTGCTGTGAACCTCCATGTGGCTCTGCAGGTGTGAAAACTCACAAAAGGTCTTTCCACAATCTGGGCAGCAGTGACGGGCCATCTGGGAGTGGCTCTGGAGTTCCAGATGATCAGTGAAGGTTTTCAGGCAGAGACTACAGTGGAGGAGGTCAGCCGAATGAGTCTTTTTATGGTTGAGGAGAGATCCAGCGTGTCTGTACGAGCGTCCACACTGATCACACCTACAAAAGAGAGAAATAAAAACAGACGTTCACCATATTATCTGTCATGTTCTTTCAAAGTAAAACACAAGAAACTCAGACCTAGTATTCAACAAAGACATGCAACATTAGAAAAAGATAATGGTTAGACTTTATGGTAAAACTACAATAAAGAACAGTGTCTTTGATTATGTTGTACCACTGATACCTTGCTGATCACTGCCTGTGGTTATCCTCAGAACATACCTAAGGTGCGTTTATGAACTTAATATTGGGGACGTTTGTTAACATAGCTGTATACTGCAAACATGCATCCATCCCTAACAATCATGGACACTGAGCCTCATTGGATTTTAATAGCTCCCTCTGGTGGGGAAAATTAGTTACACAGCAATGAGGAGTTTTGAAAAATAAACAAACAACAAACAAACAAAACACTTCATGAATAATGCCAAAATAAGTTATTTGGATTATTAACAAAAGCCTCAGGAATCAATAAAAAGAATTATTTTAAAAAATTGCATAAATATTGATTAACTTACATGTAACACTTGTCACCTTCATCCTGACTGAGTGGGGAGGCTGACGAGCCATTTCTGTAACAACGATGCCTCTTAAGTCCAGATTTTCTCTTAAACCTCTTCCCACATGTATGGCAGCTGTAATGGTTAACTCCTCTGGCATGGATCTTTTGGTGATTGTAAAGGATGCTAGAGAGACGGAAAGCTTTGCCACAGGTTGTGCAGACATATTTCTTTTTCTGCGTGTGGATGCGAGTGTGATTACGTAATGCCATGGGATTGGAAAAAGGCTTGGCACAGAAGGAGCAGGTGAAATGGCCAGTTTTGTGGGTGTTCTTGTGGTTCAACAGACTGCCAGCATGACGGTAGCTTCGACCACAAATGTTACACTTAAAAGGCCTTTCCTCTTTCACCACAAATGTCTCTCCATTGCGGTTATGGTCAGTGCCTGCAGGGGTAGACTCAGGTTCACGGTTTTTGCTACAGCTGTGGCCTGCAAGTTGTTCAGCAGTGGAAAACACCAAGCTGCATTTCTTGCATGTTAAATCCTTTGCTCGTCTCCGACCTCTACCCTTTCCTTTCAATGCTGCATTCTTGCGATTGTGTTTACAAGTATGGTTCAGTAATTGTTTCTTGCCCCGGAATGCCTTCCCACAGTCCTGGCAGCAGTGCTTTTTGACCGAGAAATGAATGCGTAAATGGTTCTTCATCGCTAATTGGTTGCTGTAGGTATTGTTGCAGACGGCACAATAATATTCTCCTGTCTTGTGCGAGTTTTTGTGGTTGACCAGACTCCCAGCGTGCCGATAACTTCGCCCACATTGGTCACAGACAAAAGGCCGTGGGTCATTAGGATCCCCCGAGTGGCCGTCTTTTTCTGGGCTGGACTCTACACTACCAGGAATGTCCTTTTGCTTGCGGCGTCGGCCGCGTCTTTTTCTGCTTGCATTGACCGCCTGCATCCCACTCACAGACACACTCCCACTCATCTCCATAAGGGCCTGAATCTGTTTGTTGAGTTCCTCAATCTTGGCCTTGTTTTCCCGATGAACTCTCTGATGGTTCAACAGCTGTTTATGGATTTTGAAAGCTTTCCCACATTCTGTACAACTATGCCTAGTAGAGGAAAAAAAAAAGAATATTGAAGATTGAGTTGTGAAATCTAATCTATTAAATATGGTAACATACATGCAATTATATAAACCATGGTAGCATAATAAACATTTGAAACTAATCTTTACTTACTTCTTAACATCAAAATGTGTTCTCTGGTGGTTCTTAAGCGCCAACAAGTTGTAAAAGCGCTTCTGACAAACAAAGCAACGGAACACTCCCGTTTTATGTGACTTCTTGTGATTTAGAAGTGAGCCTGCATGCCTGTAGGAACGGCCACACTGTTCACATTTGTAGAGTCTCTCTCCGTTGTCTGGATTCTCCTTAAAATATTCAGGCTCTTGTCTGAGAGCATTGACAATATCTGTTTTTTCATCATACTCTTCGAGATTCTCATCACACTGTCCAGGGCAATTATGACTCTCAAGTTGAGCAACACTGGTACAGACTACACCACACTTCCCACAGATAATACTCTCCTTTTCTTCTTTTGGTTGGTGTCCATTCTGGTTCGGTGTTACATATTGTTCTGGCTGTCCATCCACTGTATTGCTATGTAAAAGCTGATGAGCTAGAAGGTCCTGTTTTTTTGAGAAACTTTCTCCACAAGTGCTACAGATAATCAGATCACAGTCACCTTGCTGGACCTGACCTGGTTCATCATCTTTCTCTGCCTCGAGTGAGGACATCGAGGAGGGGCCTGATGTTGATGGGGTTCCATGGATTTGAGTGTGACCACGGAGATGGCTCCTGAGCTCTCGCATGCTGGTGTAGTGCTTCCCACACACTGAACACTGATACATCTCTCCATCATCCTCCTCGTCCTCTTCATCGCTATTTTTGCAGTGAAGTTTATCTTCATTGTCACTCATCATCTGATCATGCATAGTGTCATGAAAGTAAGATAGATCACTGCCATTGTGTCCCTCAAAAACCATTTGCTCCCCTGAATCTCCAACAGCATGTTTATAATCTGCAGACTTAAAGTCCATTTCACAATCTGGACTGATGCTGTTTGACTGATACTGCTGATTCAAGAGAGGGCACATGTGTGACTTGATCCCTGCAATATCAGTAAATGTCTTTCCACAATCTGCACACATGTGCCTCTCCATGAGGGCTTCATCCTGAGGTAGGTCCATGTGTCTGTCCTCAGAGAACGAACTGTCAAACTTTTCCTGGAATTCCGGGCCATCAAGATCATTGATATTCTCCTCATCAGAATTAATGTGTACAGAGTCTCCCATATCCTGAGGAAGGCCCAGAATGCCACTTACCTCATCTTCATGAGGAAAGCCTTCATGTGTCAGGGGTTCTGAGGAAAGCCAGTCACCTTCAGCACTGGGGATCACCATGGAAGGTCTCCCCTTGTGGATCCGAAGGTGGCTGCGCAGGGCAGCCAGATGGGGGTAGTTCTTACGGCAAATAGAGCACTGGAAAATACCTGTCTGATGGGAGCGCTTGTGGTTGATGAGACTACCTGCATGTCGGTAGCTCTTGCCACAAACATTACATTTAAAACGCCGGTCTGAGCTACCAGATTGATCTTGTTTATCATCAATAGCTTGCTCAGAAAGTTCAGGGTTGAGGTTTGCTGAAGGCAGGGCCAGATGCTCTCCCTGAGTATCTAAAAGAGTTGGTTCATCACCAATGGGGTGAGACACATACATATGACCATTTTCCATTGGTCCCTGGGTTTGGTCATAATCAACAGCTTTATCGAGTAATGGAGGCAATGGTGGAGTGTCACTGGAGGATGGATATGGATTAGACTCAGGTGACTGATTAATACTGTATGAAAAAGGATGGTCCTCTGGTGTGCTAATAGGGAGCTCAAAGGATACTGAAGAAGAGTTATGCAACATAATGTGATTTTGAAACTCATCATCATTCGGAAATGCTAATTGACAAAGGTGGCAGAAATGGATATTTGTGGCCCCATTCTGCAACCCCTTTGACACCTGTTCTGACGTAGAGTCTGTGTAAGCCTCAGGGGTCAATGGGCTAACCGTGCTGGGATGACCTCTAGTTTTACTGTGGATTCGTTGGTGACTGGTAAGAGCCGCGAGATTGTTGAACTGTTTGAAACAGACTGAACACTCAAATATGCCCATCTGGTGAGTTTTCTTGTGATTTATCAGGCTTCCATGATGCCTATATGTCTTCTCGCACATGTCGCATTTAAACGGCCGGTCCTCATCATCACCAGCAGTGTCATGTTCAGCAGCAGAGCTTGGAATCAACTCGGACATCAAACCATTGCTGAAGCCATTATCAGGCGCAACATCCAACTCCAAATCTGATGGCAGTTCTGGGATTGTATCGAAATCCTGCTCATCTACTTGCTGTAATGGCTCGTCATCACAATTGTCTTCAGCCCGATTACGTTTCAGCTGATTGTTCTTGGTTCTTTCCTGAAACTCTGTATTATGACGCACCTTTTGGTGAGCTGCCAGTTGATTTGCGAGGCGAAAGCCTTCACCACAGTCCATGCAAGTATACTTCTTTTGTGTTGTGTGAATACGCAAATGACTTTTGAGAGCCAATGCGTTGGACAGCCTCCGAGAACATATGTGACACTGGAAGGAGCCAATGTCGTGAGTTTTCTTATGATTAGCCAAACTACCAGCGTGTCTGTATCCCCGTCCGCATTCGTCGCATTTGAATTTCCGATCATCCTCGGACTGATGACAGGTTTCTGTGTGCTCCAATAGACTGGGCATGTTGGAACATGCTACACCACAGTGCTTGCATATAAAGCCTTTGGCCTTGCCTGGCTGTTGCATAGCCTCAATGGTAAAATAGAGTGATGTAAAGTACTAACAAGGGCCAGTTTGTGTATGAGAAATGGGGGCACCTTTTTTAAAGGTGAGGTCCTTGTCCTCACTTTCATCAAAGTGATGGTGTATGTAAAGTCCATATGCAAAGGTGATTTTTATGAATGGAGAAATTAACGCATTCTGTTCCATGCCATTTAAAATCTGATAACTGGGTTCATAAGGGTGCACACAGTGGATGGACGCTGGAGATAGACAAGAGTTAAAAAGGTTAAAAGTGTGTACAGCACTACTCCAGTGCATTCAAATAACAATTTATGCATTTAAAATAAAAAACACTAATACAAAAAGTAGACCTTAGTAGGGGCTAGACTTATCTTCTGAGATTTCCACTTGTAGGCGTGATCATTAAAAATGTAACTGTTAAAAGTTAAATTACAGTGAACGCACTAAGCTTCTAACATTCAAAAGAACATAAACAACTTGTAACTTAACAGTAATAGCCAGGGATTGAGCCAGAAATGTTAGGTTTACTACTTAGAAATGGACGTACTGTTCACGGGTCATACTGACTTTGGGTGTCTGATTTAGATAGTAATATTTGAAATGATCAATGCTGACCAGAGCTATAATTTGGGGATTTTCAGGCGCCGTACATATACACAAAACCACTTCTCATGCCTGGGGATGCTTCTACAAGCAAGTGTGTCATGTGGTTATAAGTGCAAACAATACAAAGAATTAATGTAACCCCTGTAAAATCACTCAATTTGGTTCATTTTAATTAAAAGCAATTGGTGTGAAATGATACTACACCGCTTTTTTTTTTTTTTTTTAAATCTGTAAAACTCTTAGGTCAAAATGACTGAAACATTATGCACAATCTATATAATAAGTAGAGGGAAATAGCAGATGCACCAAAAAGTAAACACCCCCCCCCATATGTTCAATAGAAAAAAATGAGTCAAACACAAAGTTCATATATAGTTTCACATGTAGTTACATATAAGGTTCCACTTTAAGAAAAAAAATTCAATGTGGGTCATTTTGACCTACATAACGCAAGGTTTATGAACATATTCATCCTCCGTATGTGTTATTTCCAGACGACGCGACCCTGACGCATCGACTTTGTGCAGCATTGTATTTAGTTTTAGGATTCAGAGATGGTAAGTTGTCGAGTCTGTGCCAGCTGGCTAACACAATGGGCTTCTATTTACACAGTAAACAATTCCCTTGCATGGTGGCTAGCAAGACAAACATAACCTTGTCAGTAAGCTGGCGACCGTATTAATTTATAAACGCAATATATTTAAAATACCTGTGCATCGGTGATGTTAAAGCAACGGGTTTTCATGTATGACTTGACCATCTGACCAGAGCGAGCTGATGAGACTGAACAAGCGTCGACACGCATTAGCTAAGCTAATTTATCCAGATAGCTCGCTAGCTAGTTAGCATTTCTAACCAAGATAGCTAGGACACAAGTTCAAAATAACACCGAACGGTTACCGTTCAATTATATAAAGTACATACATAGGACGTCGCAGATGCTTTCGAATGATTTGTTATTTGCAGGTGCGTTATATCCATTTATGTGTTTTTTTTTTTGGACTCAGGGCGGCTGTACACGTCCCCGTTCGCACCAATTGTCTTTTCCCACTTCCGGCTGCTGTCGCTGAGAAACAGGAAATGTGCATCAATGAAACAAGGTCCGACGCGACATTTTCACGATTTACATAAATTTAATATAAATAATATTTCCCCTATGACAAAACGATTCTTTATGTACCCTAAATTAACAGACAATATTCTGAGCTAATTTTAGAGTTTTGTTTATCCTCAAACGGGAGCTGTAACGATAGTCTACCGGCTAGCGTGTTATATTTCTCCTCCCACAACACAATCCCCATTTTCTAGTCAGATAGTTCACTAGTTATCTCCGACTGTGATGTACTTACAATAACGCCACGTCTAGCAGGCGTTTGCAAACATCAAAGGAGTGGTATTAGTTTGTAATCGACTGGAATATCGGACTTTTTACAGTCCCGTGGGTGTGCGGAAATGCTGTAGCTTCTTGCCGACTCGAACTCACGGTCCTAAAGCCTCTCGGGTACTGTAGCACCGCTCTGAAAGCAGTTCATTTACAACACAGATCGTGCTCTCGGAAACACCTTCCACGCCTTAATATTGCAGTTACTGGTAAGATTTTATTCATCATATCGCGCACGTTCTTGCGGGAACTTCAATCATGACACATACAGTGACAAATCGTTAAAAGTACATGGCTCGTTCAGCGGTCCTAAAGCCAGCCATTTTGTGTCACACTGGCTGTTATGCGTGGGCTTAAATACTAATTCTGTGGCTTAAATAACCATCGCATTGCATGCTTAACACCGATCTGCCCAGTTACCCGGAAGACATTTTGGTCAGGTGTTTCACTGTAGACGCTAGACAGCTTCCCTCAGAGAGTGATTTGTCTAGCTAACTAATTGTCCCTGAGGTCCTAATGCCGGCCATTTTGTGTCGTCTGCTGTACTCTCTAACCAGTAAGCTAACACGTGCAAACACTGGTACTATCCATGTTTTGGAATTCACCTGTTAACAATATATTATTAACTTACAGAATGATGGCCTCCCCTCAGCCAGGCAGCCCACCTACAGCTGAGCAGCACACTCCAACTCATGAGACTGAGCCCATTGAAGAGAGTGAGAATACAGCTGAGAAACCAACTAAAAGAAGAAACAAAGGAAAACCATCGAAATCTCAGAACATATTTAAATGCTCAGACTGCCAGGACGCATTTTCCAGCTCCTCTGCTCTACAGAGCCATAAGCTCTCAGCTCACGGTCAAGACAAGCAGCAGCCATACACCTGTGGCCAATGCAGCAAGACCTTCTCAAGCCGTGCTCAACTCTCTAAGCATCAGCGCTCGCATTCGGCTGAGCGTCCATTCCAATGCCCTCAGTGCCATAAAGCATACAAGACTCACACCGAGTTGCGCAATCACAGCCGCTCCCACACTGGAGAAAAACCCTTTGTCTGTACTGAATGTGGCAAGGCATTTATGCAGGCCATCTGCCTGCGCATTCACATGACACAACACAGTGGCGAGAGGCCTCATTCTTGCCCGCACTGCTCTAAGAGCTATCCTACGCTGTCCAAGCTGAAAGTTCACCAGCGCTCCCACACAGGAGAGAAGCCTTATTTCTGTGCAGAATGTGGCAAGAGTTTCGCCGACCCCTCTGTGTATCGCAAGCACCGGCGCAATCACCAAGGTCACCGGCCATATTCCTGCCAACAGTGTTCCAAGACATATACGGAACTCAAAGATCTGAAGAACCATGAACGTTCTCATACTGGTGAAAAGCCGTACCTTTGCTCAGACTGTGGCAAGGCCTTCTCACGCTCGTCCTCCTTGGCCTGTCACCTGCGTATTCACTCCCAGAGCAAGCCATACCAGTGTGAGCAATGCGGCAAAGGCTTTACTCAGCTCTCTTCTTACCAGTCCCACCTTCGCACGCACTCTGGTGAGAAGCCCTTTCTGTGTCCACAGTGTGGCAAGATGTTCTCAGACCCTTCCAGCTTCCGCCGGCACCAGAGGGCACATCAGGGATTTAAACCATACCCCTGTGACAAGTGTACCAAGAGATTTCGACAGCCAGCTGATCTAGCTGTGCACCAACGTGTGCATTCGGGTCAAAGACCATACAAATGCCAAAATTGCGACAAGGCCTTCGTTGCATCTTGGGATCTGCGTCGGCACATGCTGGTGCACACCGGCCTTCGACCGTTCTCCTGCACCGATTGTGGCAAGTCCTTTGCAGAGCGCTCCAGTCTCAATAAGCACAGGAGGGTGCATTCTGGAGAGCGGCCATTCAAGTGCCAGATGTGTTTCAAGTCATTTGTCATGTCATCCAGTCTGCGTAAGCATGAAAGGACCCACTTACCTGAGAGACCCGTCCGACAAGAACAGCCCCCTGAATCTGAGCAAGTCTTTCCCCAAGACACCAGACCACAATTCTCTTGTGTTCACTGTGAAATGATAATTTTTGGGACATGGGAGGAGGTACAGGCCCACACCAGCCTCCATGCAATCTCTCCTCCATCAGATTCAACAAATATTCGCACTGGCCCATTTATTTGTGAGACATGCCAGGCTGAGTTCCCTCAGTTATCTGAACTTCAGACACATGAGAAGGTACACCCCAAGCCACGACCTCATATATGTGACAGCTGTGGCAAAGGTTTCTTGAACAAAGCCGGATTACGCAAGCATCAGCGCATCCACTCCAACAGTCGCCCACACTGCTGTGCAGTCTGTGGTAAGTCTTTCCTCTTTGCTGCTTACCTCCGCAAACATCTGCGTACACACAGAGACAATCCGTCATCATCTCCCCTGCCACAGACAGATGTAACCCACACACAGCCATTGCCGTCCCCATCGAGTGCATCCTCCCCTGTAAAATCGGAGCCTGCGGCGATTTCTCTAACTGTGCCCGTCATTGTACCAGCTACAACGTTCCAGACATTGTCAGGCCATGTGTACATAAACAAAGACGAGGACATTTGAAATACCATTGTATTGGACATGATTTTCAATATTAGGTGGGTTTGGTTTTTTTTTCCCCCATTAAGGCAGCGCAAAGTGGTTGCTTCCTACATGCCTTACAAAGCACCCATGGTCGCAAATAGTCCCAGCTTGACATGCCATATAAAATAGGATGGGTAGGGTTGCCTACTCACAGCTCCAGGGTCCCAGGTTTGGTGACTCTCATGCCAGAAGGAATTATATAAGATACACTGCCCCTTGTTGTGCATGAGTGCGTGAATGTATGTATGCATGGTGCTCTGCAATGGACTGGAGTCCCATCCAGGGTGTATACCCATCTCATGCCCACTGTGACCCTGATAAGGATAATGTGGTTACTGAAATTGAATGAGTGAGCTTACAGGGTGAATCATTTGAGAAGAATGCAGTTGTGTCAAATACACACATACATACATACATACAAGTCTCTTGTTAAATCCTGCAGTCCCTTCTCCTCTTTATAAGTTCTTCAAAGGTTACATGGATTGTTAAAGTTTCTTGACTTCATAAAAAGGTTCTGCTAGGCACATGTGATAGTTCAACTCTCTGTTGTAAGGTTCTATATAGAACATATAAAATGTTTATTTAAAACAATTTAAGGGTTGTGTAATTACCTTTTTTCTGAGTATGAATAAAGAGAAGTTTTGTATGATAACTATAAAAAGGTGCTGTTTATTTATTATTATTATTATTATTATAATAATTATTATTATTATTATTATTATTATTATTCATAATACAAAACATTCATTATTTAAATGAATTTAATTTATTACATATAACCATGTGTATTTGTGTGATTGATCATTGCTACTATATCAAAGTTTATATCAAACTTTGATATGCATTTTTGTTCTAAGTTAGTGGAAGGGTCAAAATTTTACATTCAATTCAATTTTACACAAATGCATGAATTTATTAGATTATAGCCACTATCTGTACATGTCCGTTTACCCTTGGTCAAATGGCAGTTTACTCTGACTATTCTGTATTCAATAAAGTTATATAAGTTCAACACATTGTGTTTATTTATGGGGGTTTTTGCCATTAACAAAATGATATTTCCTTGATAAGTTGTAAATCTTACTGCTTGTTTTTAAAAACACATTACTATTATTACTTCTTGTAGGAAACAATAGAAAGTGTGACCTAAATTGAGTATGGTAAACAGTGAGTCATAGAAAATGTTGATGATGTTAGCAGTTTAATACACTATACACAGAGTGGCTGAGAATAGTATCATTATCAGCATTGTTGAAACAAAAGACTGTCACCTTGTTCTTGCCAGATATTTTCTCTAGGTAAGTTTATTTTATATTTTAAAATTACATACTGTCTGATGTGAAAAAATTTATAAGAAATATGTGACTATATAGCTGGGATAGGTCAATAACCATTAACAGGCAAGTTTGTTTTCTTTATTAGCCAGAAGAACTTGAACCTGAAGAACGATGGCAGCAATAGTTACTGGTCTCATCCCTATCCTCCGCACTGCAGTGGATGCCACCACCACCTACAAAGGTCGCACCATGTGGTTCGGTTTTCTTTGTATTCGCCTCGTGACGCTTTTTGTTGCTGAAATGCCTTGGTTTAAACTGGGTTCAGACTTCAGCTGCACCATCACAAGGGACAGCGTGTGCACTAAAGCCTGCTTCAACCAACATTTTGATAAACCTGTGGTAATGGTTTGGAACTATATTTTCATCCTCCTCATTCTGTCCGTCCTGATCATGGAACTTTTCATTGCCCACATGCACTCAGTTTTTGTGAAGCGCACCAAAGAGAAGGAAGAATCTCTGGGCGAGCTGAAAAGTGCAAGTGACCCCAGCAATAACACAACTGCCTTGATTATTTTAGACATGCACGGAAGCAGGAACACTGTGCTCTTCTACCTGTTCAGCATTATGCTGCGGATTTTGGTGGAGATTTGGTTTGTGTATGTTCTGCTTTATTGGAACTTGTCTAAATTAAACCAAGGGGTGTTCATATGTAACAGTTATGACACTGAATGTCCAGATCAGGAGTGTTTGGTGAGTGGCACTGCTGAGAAACGCATGTCTGTCTATGCTCTAGTGTCCGTTTCTGTCGTGGGTATCATCAGCAATGCTATGTTCTGTATCCACTTGATCGGCCACTACCTCTTGTAGCTGTTTTACCAAAAAAAAATCCTCCAGTGTGTAACTTCATTATTTGCTAAATGTGTTTTGGTTTTTCTTAACAAGTATGGTCTTTCATTCATATCTTTCTTTGTTCTGTTAAACATTTTCAGTCCAGTGTAATTTGTATGAAAGTGTTTGAATATCACTGAATTTAGAACAGGTTTGCTGTGTTTATTGATTTGTGAAATGTATGGTAATAATGGGTGTTACAATTTGATCAGTTTTTGCAGCATTGAGCATGGTGTTTCTGACCTAACATTTCTGTTCTTTCTTTCTTTCTTTCTTTCTTTCTTTCTTTCTTTCTTTCTTTCTTTCTTTCTTTCTTTTGGGGTGAAATTTTGGAACTTTGTAATTTAAGAACTGTGTAAGTGCACAAGACATTTTTTTCTCTTATTGCAGACGTGCACAGTATAATATCTTTTTTGTTTGTTTCAGGTTTGTCAATAAATTGGCATGCACTAAATGTTTTCCCCATCAGTCATTTTGAGATCATGGGCTATGATGCTATAAATAAGAAACATAATGATTTACTTAATTAAGCTTATTGATTCTCTATGGTCATGACAAGGTTGGTTGGAGGTCTGAACATTCTCTGATTAGGTACTTTCACCTCACATTAATACCACTTATTGTTATTAATGTTTGACTTTGAATATGCATTGTGATTCTGATGCATTGTTTGAGACCCAAAATTATTTTTAGCTCTTCCATCTGCTAAAAAAAAAGATGGTTCTTGTCTACTTATCCTTCAGGACCTGGGCAACTGATATAACCACAGTACTGAATACCTCAATAAACAGTTCTTTAAATTTCAAATGATTCATTTTCATAAAATAAATCTATATCATATAAACACCTGTACTTCAGTTATATTTTAGACAAGATTCGTATGCATCTTTTCATTCAGCAAAAAACAAACACTAAACAAGCATTACACATGAAAATTATTCAAATCTACAGACAACTCAGAGGACAGAAACAAACAATAAAGCCTAATTAACAGTGCTCTACAGTAACAATTGTTTTTAGGTGCATTTGTGCTCCTAATAACAAAAATATAGGAGCACAGTCAAAAATTTAGGAGTACAGTTGAAGATTATTATTATAAAAGTGTCTGTGAATCAATACAAAATTGTTACTTCGAAGATTATTATTATTATTATTATTATTATTATTATTATTATTATTATTATTATTATTATTTTGTGGAGAGTGTAACGTTAATGTGCCACAATATAACACACAAGTTGGCATGAGAAAACTTGAGCTTGTCAATTATGACAGAATTTAGGAACATAGTGTGAGCCATGACAAATTAATTTACCTTCTGATGAACTAAATTGAATATTTTTAGTTAATTTTACGGGCTGTATGCAAAAAGAAAAACAAACAAACAAACAAACAAACAAACAAAAAAAAGAACAAAACCAACCACTAACCTGTTCCACCTTGTAAACAAATACAATAAACCTCAATGTTCAGTCTTTGAAGTCTACTCTATTAGACATTTCCCACTGTCAAGGTTCTGGGCTGGAGCCAGTTCTCCAACTCCTCTGCGTATATTGTGTATATAGGCCTATCTGTATAATATCATTTACGATGTGATTTAGTGAGTTAATTTATCCCACAGATGCAAAGCGCTTTACTTTAATGGTGTTCATTACTGATGCTCTGGTCAGAATTTTTACAGCCGCTTGTAAACTGAAACCGATCCAGATACCAATCTTTATTTTTGTTTAAGTTTTAATCAGGAGGTCTATCAAAAACAGTTAAATGTAAGCTCTTTGCTCATGGTCACTGTCAATTGAATTAAAATAACAGCAATGAGAAATACTGTTGGTTAATCGATAAATAAACAAGCACAAATGTTTATTTTTAAATATCTTAAACAATAAAGAGTCCTAATTAAAAGTAGACTAATAAAAAATATCCATATTAGGAAAAAGGCGGCCAATAGTCTTCTAAATAAATAACCTACTAAAATTATGTCAAATTGATATTAAATGCAACCCGTAGTAATTAAACATTATTTCATTTCCTATTTTATTTATATTTTATGAATTTATTACATATTTTTTTCTATTAAATGATTTATTTATAACTAAGCACATTTTCTGTCTTTACATTTTATCCATTTTTTTGTTTGTTTATCAGTTGTTCCTTTTAGATGGGTTCCTCAGTACAGTGTTGCCATGTCTGCTGATAATATTGCGTTTTTAGAGGGCCTAAATCAAAAACTTTAAAAATGTAAACTGGATGTTGATTTATCGAGTTATATCTGGCAACCCTGAGTTTAAATGAAGAGATTGCGCTGTCTATTAGAGTTAGTGAAGAGAGTGAAGGGAGAGCAGCAGTGTACTGTATTTTTACAGACTGAACACTTGCTGCTCTTGATTATGATTGGTGAGGCATTATCTGCAGTATTTACACACTTGTCCGGTTGACTTAGGTGATGAAAAGCAGTGTGAAAGTTACTGTTGCACGGTGTAGATGCACACTGGACTTGTCGTTTTTATCCCGATTGCATTATACAACGCTGAACATGTCACGTGCACTGGTGCGAATAAATACTTATTCACAGTCGCACAAAGTACTTTTTAGTCGCAAATGCGAGTGAAATGGTCACACTGTAGAGCCCTGATGAAATTTGAGGTCCCATCCTTCAGCTGAAAATTTTGCTGAATAAACTAATGCTGACCACAATATCAATAGTGCTGTGTAAATAAAGGCATGCTTGAGAAATTGAAATAGAATGTCTGAACGCTTTGTCTGAACTGAATGGAGCAAGATTTCGCCAGTTTGTACAGGAAAAGCAAAAACACAAGAGTTATTTTGATCACACCTGTATACATATATACAACATCTGATAACTAATGAGCTACAAGTATCTCCCACATTAGCAGCCTACCCACGAGTATCACATATCCTCTCTGGCTTTCCTCAGTTTCATGCAATGCTCATGATTTTAATCAACACAATTTTTAGTAGCTTTGTGGAAAAAAAGAAGAAAAGAAGTAGATTATGGATTATATTTCGGTATATATAAGCTCATATATTTCATAGAGAAATATTCCATTTGCCTTTTTCAGACATCACCTCGCTACAGGTTTGAGGTCATCCATTGTGTAGGTGTGACAATGGAGACTCATTATGTTGGTGACGTATGTACAATGGATATAAAAAGGTCTACACACCCCCCTGTTAAAATGGCAGGTTATTGTGATGTAAAAAATATTAATAATCATGAAAAAGATAAATCATGTCAGAACTTTTTTCACCCTCAATGTGAAATTACAACATATAAAACGTATGTGAAAAACATTCAGAAACATTTTAGGGGAAAAATGAAAAACATACAATAACCAGGTTGCATTTGTGAACACCCTTTTATAACCGACTACGTGGCTGTGTTCAGAATGAACCAATCAATTTCATTCAATCATTAAATAATTATTATACGGTTGTCATCAATTAAATTATTCTGATTAGCCCCAAATAAAGATCAGTTGTTTCTGTAGGATTTTCTTGACATCTTGGTTTCATGTGACTCCTGAACCCATGGTCCACAAAGAGCTTCTGAAGCATGTATCTTTTTTCATCAGGAAGGAATCGATCAGGAGAACTTCCAAAACATTAGATGTAGCATGGAACATTGTGAATGCTATCATTAACAAGTGGAGAACATAGGGCAAGAGTGACAATAGCAACAACAGGATGTCCCTCCAAAATTTACAAAAGGACAAGACAGAAACTTACCAGGGAGGCTTCCAAGGGAGCTGCAGGAATATCTGACAAGTACTAATTGCATGTGACAACAATCTCTTGCATTCTTCACATGTCTGGGCTATGGGGTAGGGTGGCTAAAAAAAAAGCCCTTTCTCCCAAATACATCTCACAAAGTGCAATTACATCATGCCAAATAATGGGGCAAAATGTGTTATGGTCTGATGAGCCCAATTAAAAAATGTATAATAATTCCATAATTCTAAAAGGTATCTTGGGTGCAAAAAAAGCACATCACCAAAAGAACACCATATCCAGGGTGAAACAAGGTGGTGGCAGCATCATGCTTTAGTGCTGCTATAAAGATTGTCTGGAATCTTCTTGCTGAGTTACCACTGGATCGTCATTGAAAACCCTGGTGGTTATCTGGTGTTTATAGTCTTTTATTCGTTTCAGAAAGTTTGTGACAAAAAGTACCCTGTTAATCACCATCCATAGTGCTCCATTGTAAAATCTTAGTTCCTACATAGACATATTAAGGCACTGGACAGTGGACTGGAGTACTGTTGAGTCACAGAGGGTGCTTCGCACTGAGAGACCATACTCATAGACCCAAGTAACTCTGCTGATCTTGCAGAGGGGGAAGTTGCCAAAAACAATTCTGTCCAATAGCAAGGCCAGTAGAAGCCAGGTAGTCTGTCAGAATTACCAAAGCCCCATCTCCAACATAAACACCATCAGTAAACTTTTGCTAATAACTGCTGTACAGGGCCAAGTAACTGAAACAACATAAAGCAAGAATGCTGTTAAAGGCATCATCCACTTCCTACAGAACTATATGTGGGCCTTCCCCAAATTGTTGCCACAAGATTGGAAGCAGGCAATTGTCTAGAATACCTTACAGACCTAGCCCAAACTTGTTCCAGCATGACAATGTCCCTGTGCACAAATCAGTGCCCATAAAGATATGGTTTGCCATGTTTGGTGTGGAAAAATTGGTGTGGTCTACACCCCACTGAACAACCTTGGTTTAAATTAGACTGCATGACAAGCCTGAGAAGTCAGTGCCCGACCTGATTAATGCTCCTGTGGCCAAATAGCCACATCCCCACAGCCATGTTCCTAAATCTAGGGGAAAGCCTTCCCAATAGATTGGACAAAATCCAAATTAATGTCCATTGTTTTAGAATGGGATGTTCAACAAGAACATATGGGTGTGATGGTCACGTAGCCACATACTTTTGACCAAAGCTTAAAATGCACTTATGTAGATGAACAGCTGAAATAACTGACTGCAGAACTTCAGAAGTCAGGCGAGCCCACCTTATAGCACACTGACGAGCCTTACTTCGATAGAAGATGTTAGCTGCAGATTTTTTCTACCATGTTATATCTGGCTTCAGTAGAATCCAAATATTAGTCTGGCTCAGCCTGTCAGTTGCCATGTAATCTAAGATAGCTGTTTGCTAGTTAACATTCCATTAAATAAATAAATAAATAAATAAATACTCCAGTGTCAATGTGCAGATGACTGTGGAACTTGATTATATGAAATATTTTCAAACTAACACACTACTTTAGGCTGCATTTTTTAAATGTCTGCCTGCATTTTCTTTGCCTGCTTCACCATTTCCCCCTGCCCAACTAGTCAACAGCTCCCCTTAGTGGTGATTATGTATTAGTGATTGTCACAACTGAGGAATACCATATCTCAAAGATTTCAAGCATGTTATTGCACAAGTAGAGGGGAAACAGTCTCAGAGTAATCGATCAGAATCAATCACAGTTTTACTATGCTCACAGTGAATTTTTAGGTAAGATCAACATCGTAGTACATAGTTTTGCTTGCCTTTATTCTTTTTGGAATAACTTTCTTTTCAAAAGTGACTCTGTTCCTTGTACTCTGCACAGTAATTGAAGGATGGTGTATGTCACATTGTCTAAAATTAAAGGTTCCCCCCTCCCTTTGTGAAAAATGCAGCCTAAAGTAGTGTGTTAGTTTGAAAATATTTCATATTTTACATAAGTTCTACAGTCATCTGCACATTGACCCTGGAGTATTTATTTATTTATTTATTTATTTATTTATTGTTTTTATTTTAAAACACCACTGCTTCTTTCAATACCTACAGCTTTTGTGAATTTTTTTTTCGGTTTTATATATTTTTATTGATTCTCATACACTTTTCAAAGTACAACAAAATATATCAATACAGAATCAACATTTTTACCCCAGTAACAGCCCCTCCCACCCCACCCAGGAATGTTTACATATGATTCATTTACTTATGA